>JAOPUL010394297.1:0-11661 GCA_027564515.1 Octopus rubescens | reverse complement strand
AGCCGGAGTCTGCACCAGGCTCCTGTGGTTTTGTTTTGGCAGGATTTTACAGCTGGATGCCCTTCCTAACACCAATGACTATTCAAAAACTGGGAAGCATCCGGTTACTTTTATGATTTGGCAGCACCAGCTCAGACTGTTTGGCCATGTTGCTCAATTTTCTGAGTTAGACCCTGCTTACCATGTTCTCTTCACTGAGGATCCAGCTGGGTGTGATGGTTCGTGTTGGTCAACCACATGTCACATGGTCACGGTAGATGAGGAGGTATGCCACGGAGATGGGGACTGACTGGCACTCTGCTCTACGGGTCACCTGAGAGGACCCAGGAATATACCGACAAATGGTAAATGCAGCAACACACTGCAATGGCGCATTCCCCCACACCCGACCTGTGTATGTCTGAGTTTGCCACCCCTTCACCATTTGATAGCTAGTGTTGGTATGTTTACATCCTCGTAACTTAGCAGTTCAGCAAAAAAATGGATAGAAAAAGTACCAGACTTTAAAAAATAAGTACTAGGATCAATTTGTTTGACTAAACCTTTTAAGGTAGTGCCCCAGCATGACTGCAGCTCAAGGTGGATGAGAGATAAATTCCTCTGGATAGTATACCAGTCCGTTGCAGGTAACATTTCTAAGTGATTTCGTACTAATTTATTCTCTACCAGGGACAAAAAAAAATAAACCAATGAAGATCATTGTTATTTAGCTACAGGTCAACCTTAATCAAAGGTATTCTGGACATGACCACTGTCTTATTTTGAGGAATAGTGTAGCTAAGGTCTCCTTTTTGACGGGCATAATTATAGTCTGGTGCCCCATCGAATTTAGATACATCTTTTTATAAAAATTTGCAGTGATAGGTTTTCGAGGATGTTGATTACAATTATGTTGATAAAATTTTTAATATTTTTAGACGAGTTAAGAATCTCTCCCCACCCCCACCCACCACGACTTTCTTACCAAGTTCTGTTACTTCACCATTTTCCCCCTACTTTATAGATCTGACACATCAACTTTAGGTAATGTATATTTCGAAAAGGATTTTCTACAAAAATATCATTTACGAATAAGCATTTTAAAGAGAGTTATGAGAAAACAAAGTTGAGAATGGTGGGATAGAATGATCCGAAATTTCGGCGGAATTCTGCTTTGAGCACCCCATATTTTTTTATTTTATGGAAATTTCAAGAAATTTTGGCGAATTCTACACACGAGAATTCTTACGACTATGAAAAAGAATTTTTTTTTTCGAATTTTTTTTTAGGGGAATTAGTTTAAAATACGGATAGTCCGAATGTTTTGCTTAAATCCCAGGAATAGACCATTAAATGTTTACGGGGAGAAAGATATTGAAAAACATCAAGGTGGGTTTTTTTGTAAGGGTTAGTATTCGCTTAGAATATGGAAACCCTCCCTGGACTCTAATCGAGTCCTGGTGAATTGCCGTACTCGCCACATTAGGCCTGCGGGTTGGCGAGGGTATTTAACCCATACCTGGGTATCGCAGCTAAGTCGATACCATCGACCTCAGTGACTTCACTGGTACTTACTTTATCAACCCCGAAAGGATGAAAGGCTAAGTTCACCTCGGTGGGATTTGAACCTATCACGTCGAACGTAACCGGGAGAAATACTGCTAAGCTTCTCTGCCAAGTGATAAATAAACAAGGAGGGTACCGGGTGGTCGTGAGATGTGCTAAAAATAACAACCCTTAAATCACACGCGCGCACATTTGGGGGTGGGGTGCATAATCGTATGAATTCCCGTGTGTAAAATACAAATTCGCAAAAAGTTTCTTAAAATTCCAAGAAATAAAAAAAATTATGATGGGTTATATGGGATGCTTAAAGCAGAATTCTGCCAGAATTTCTTTTAAAGGTTGTCAGCATAATTATAATTTACACACTCGAAATATATCTGCAAAATTTCATTTAGAAACATGCAATTATCAGCAAATTATGATGAAACAAAGTCGTGGGGAAATGCACCAAACTGTAGTTATGCTATTTAAGACGTAATGGTGTGATTTGAGGTTGATTTGGCTGCTGTCTCCAGCAGATCGAGCAACCACATATGGTAGAGGTAGGAAACCCTCGAGCTTGGGCAAAATTTCAAGGGTATTTAAATTTGTAACCACCCGCTGTTGAAGTTCTCTAAAAAACATATTTAAATTTTTTTTTTGTATAATCGTATGAGTGTATAGAACAAAAATTCGAAAAAAGTTTCTGAAAATTCCAAAACATAAAAAATAAGTTATATGGGGGTATTTAAACCTGAACTCTCCCCCCACCCCACCCTCCGCCAAGAAGACAGTTTAAGCCTAAAAACCAAAACAGTAATTTATAAGTTGGTTGCAAATAACAAATTCGTAAGTACAGTATCAATCAGTATTTAAATACCTAACACAGCAAACCGATTCTTTTCCTTCGTTTCTTAATTAGTGTTCAAATGAATATAAATATACGTTTACCAAATCGATTGAACATTGACGAAAATTATGTTTCAATATGATAAGGAAATGATTTCGAACAATTAATTACGTTATCATAATTATATCATTACTCATTCAACGGATGATAAAGGAGAACGTCAACAGAATACTGGTCAACGTTTTTGCAACTAACATCTAATATATAAAGAAATAGATATCATTTTCGTCTCTCTCTCTTGTTTTCATTTCAGTGATAGGCTATAAATTATCGTAATTAGCTAATAATATTTCAACTGGTGAATATAATAAGAAAACACTGACCTGATCGACTATATAAAGTATCCAAAAATTAAGAAATTGAATTAAGCGCTATAGAAATACAAAATATCAGATTAACCAATAAAAATCATGGAAAACGGTGTTCGTTTTTGAAAGAAATTACAACCGTTTATTTTTTTTAAAAACATGAAATAAATTAAATTTTACAGTAGTAAATCTTAAATGATGATTTGCACGAAAAATATATTCCAAATTTAGGTGTGTTTTGTAAATTTTTAGTTAATAAACACTACAGGTCATAGATATTCATAAGTCATAAAACGACAGTATAATTTCTTAGTTATTCACCGCTCAGCACATGGCCACATGTTATAATGGCACCTCATAATAAAAGTAATTTTAAACTGCAAAAAAGCAAGAAACATAAAAAAATTAAAGCAATTGACCCTTTCTATAAGGGCGACAGAAAAAATATGTAAGTGTTCTATTCTTTTGTTCTATTACTTTACTCGACTAGTACCAAACGTACGCAATAAACCACCAATGAGCTTTATTTTTTTAAGAAAACATAGCTAGGATTTTATAAGCTTCGTCTTGACTAGAAAACTCAAAAAATTTAAAACCCAGTAATCACTTTTGATATCTGCATTCAACAGATGAATACGAAGCCTGTCAATCATGCCTAATATTCCCTGAACCCAATAATGCTACATCCACTGTATATCTCTATTTGAGTGTTGGAAAAGAATTAGAACCTGAGTTGACTAATCTACGTCGATAAAAATGTAATAATCAGCTAATTAAATTCGTAAAATTCAAGTATGTGTGCCGTGAGGAAACGTGTTATGATATTTTGAATATAGCTCTTCGAAGATATAGTTAAGTGAGTTGAATTCTTGCAGATCTCACAAATGAAAATCATCAAAATTCAGCAGATAATATCCTTGAAATATCAATAAAAGGCGTTCTAACAATTAATGAAACACAACATTAATAACATAATTCAATTGGAATATGAAGTTTTCAGAGTTTGAGTAATCAGAACTACTTAAATATGACTTTATTTTTTAATAAAAATGTTGTTACTGTAACAATGATTTCTAACTTCGGCATGGAGGTGGTGTAATTGATCCGAGTGGTTAACTGGTACTTAGTTTATCGATCCCTGAGATGAGAAGCAAAGTCAACGTCAGACGAGACTAAACACGGAATATAAAAAGACGTAGCCAATACTGCAAAGCATTTAATCTCTGCTGTCTATATCACTCTACAACCACACCCCTTATTGTGACACTTATTAAATATTAACCTTAATTATCTAATCCTTAAATACTAACACTAATTGCCCTACGTGTCACCTTGGTCAAGTGTCTTCTATAGCCCAGGGCCAACCAAAGGCTTGTAAGTGGATTTGGTAGATGGAAACTGAAAGAAGCTATGTGGGTTTGTCCTCCTGACATCGCCTGATTGTTGTAAATGAGTGTCACTGTCATATAAGTAGTGACATTCATTTCCAATATTCTTCAAAAAATGTTTAGATATGAGAAAATATTACCTTGGGAAACAAGTACGGGTTGGTAACAAGAAAGGCATCTAGCTGTAGAAACTCTGCCTAAATAACTCCACCTAACCCATGCAAGCAGGGAACAGTGGAATTTAAATAAATATATATATATAAGGACTTGATTGTTACAGCTCTTCCATGCAAACAGTAGTAAACTTGAGATAATGTCATTTGTGTGTAAGAGAGTTAATTTATCAAAGACCAAAGTGCTTGTGAACAGGAAAGCAAACAAATTACTGATCCCTCCAGGGAATGGCCCTGCTCAATATGTAGAAAAGGTGTAGGTAGAAATTCGATTGAGTGCACCCAGTGCAAGCTATAAACAAATATGAAGTGCGGTGGAATCACTGGAAGGTTAACAGATAAAGTAGTCTTTGTGTGTGGCAGATGTGCAGGAATGATAAGCACTAAGAACACAGGAAATAGATTTCCTCAAATGTCCAGGGAGGTCCTTAAAGATAGTAGTTTCTGTTACCTACTTGACCAGATTAGCAGCAGAGGAGGATGCTCCAAAAGCGTAGTTGCTAGAATAAGAACTGGCTGGGCAAAGTTCAGATAGCTACTACCTTTGTTGATAACAAAGACCCTCTCCCTCAGAGTAAAAGGCAGATTGTATGATGCCTATGTACAGACAGCCATACTACATGGTAGTGAAACATGGGCTGTGAAAGCAGAGGACATGCAAAGGCTTGAAAGAAATGAATCCAGCATACTCTACTGCATGTGTAGTGTCAGTTTGCATGTATGACAAAGTGTAAATGTTTTGAGAGAAAAATTGGACATAAGAGGCATCAGAAGAAGTGTGTAAGAGAGAAGGCCGTGCTGGTATAGTCATGTGATGCGTATAGATGTTGACAGCTGCATAAAGAAATACCAATCTCTAAATGTGGAAGGATGAAGTGGTGAGCCTCACTGAGGGGATGATAAAGGACTAAGACAACTGGCAATTTGCTGTGCTTGAGAAGACAATCCAACTAAGTAAAATTGAGGCCATAAAGGCATGTCTTTTATATCCATGCCTCCTTTATACCCACCCTCAACACACAATCTGTCCCTGACAAACTTCTCCCCTACATCCCATCTTCTCAATACCTCTCTCCTTTCCTCTATCTCCCAACCTCCCTCACAAACCTACAAAATATATCCCTGTAGAATCTCTTCCCCACAACATATCCTCCTAATATCCCCTTCATCTACTTGTACCCATTCACTACATTTCTCCCTCCATCTCCCACTTTACTTTTGCAATCTCATGTACAAATCCACCCATCCACCCTCTCCAATCCCTGGTTCACTTCACTATATACACCTCCCTGTTACCTAGGTGTACACCCATAGCATCTTCACCTCCTTACCTCTCTACTCACTCACTCTCCACCTGAGATAGCCATTTTTCTCCTCTTCTGCAAGACGCCTATTTCTGTCCCTCGATAATTCTCCCACCTCACTTGAGGGGTCTTGTCTTGCAATTTAATTGGTGACCTCACTGCTGCTGGTGCCACATAGAAAGCACCCTGTAAAGTGGTTGGCATTAGGAAGGGCCATAGAAAACATACCAAAACAGACAGTAAAGCTTAGTGCAGTCTTCTGACCTGTTGAACTGTCCAATCCATGCCAGCATGGAAAACAGACATTATGTGATGATGATGATGATGGGTGTGGTACAATGGTTTTCATTTTAGCTATCTCCTCCAACTTCTCTCTCTTTTGTTTATTTTCCATTATGCCTCTCTTGTAACTTCTTTAATTAAATAATTTTTTAATTTCAGTCATGAAAAGAAAATGATAAACTTGGCACCAGACAATGATGATGAACATGTTCCTCGGATGTGGAAAGAAATGATGCAACTTAAAGAGAAGTATGAGGAAAAGAAAACTAAGAGTCCAAGAACTGTTGATGCTAAAGAAGAAAATGATTGCAAGAAAGGTATCTAAGAACAAATCTTTGATTCCTTAGATTAATACATAAATTAAACATACAAGCAGTAAGACATGGTTCTCCACCCCATATAGATGGGCAGCAACTTTAAATAAGAACTGACGACCTGTAGCGTAGCTGATAGGGTGGGGGCAATAGAGGCAGTCTGCCCTGGGATATGCTTTTTGAGGTGGGGGTGGGACAGCACTTTTGGGTCTGCCATATAAGCATGTATATGGAGCAGAGGGCAACAAACTCAAGGGTAGCACATACACACATACTTTAGCTACCATATTCTGTGGCATACAAGTTGATGTGGTATATAGCGTAAAGATGTAGTGTAAACATTCAAACATCATCCCTATCTTTCCAAATCCTGCTGCATTTCACATGGAATTTTTGGTCCCCCAAAGTTGTTTTGGTGTATAAGTCAACCAACCTTTTTTGACTGTAAATTTAAGTCTGAATACTTCAACTTGTATGCCACTGGAACTGACTGGGATCATAATGACTTGTCCAACCCATGTCTTCATGAAAAGGTGACATAAAATGATGGTAATGACAACAACGTCAATGTAGAATTGTTGTCACTTAATAAAAACACCCAGTACACTCTGTGAAGTGGTTGACATTAAAAAGAGCAGCCAGCCATAGAAACCATGCCAAAACAGACAATTGGAGCCTGGGCAGCTCTCCGGCTGGCCAGCTCCTGTCAAACTCACGACAGCATGGAAAATAGAGATCAAATGATGATTTTCATCATCATCATCGTCATCATCATCCTCCTTTAACCTCCGTTTTCCATGGTGGCATGGGTTGGATGGTTTGATCGGAGCTGGCAAGCCGGTGGAGCTGCACCAGGTTCCAGTCTAGTTTGGCTTGGTTTCTACAGCTGGATGCCCTTCCTAATGCCAACCACATTACAGTGTGTGCTGGGTACTTTTAACGTGCCACCAGCACCGGATTCTCGACACTAGTGCTTTTATGTGGCACCACGCAGGTGATTGGTAGTCAGACAGACATATAGACCGGGCATCAGGTAGCACGTGTGCACGCACCTACGTTGATGGTGAGGGAACAGATAACATGTATACAGACACAGAGCTGCACATGTGCTCAAAACCCCTTCATGTTGGTGGGGGGGGGGTTCATTTCAGCGTAGAATGGAAGGCTCGAGAAGAAAAGAAAGGCCAGCTTCTAGGAATAAATATGACTTATCATATGATGTGATCGTGTATTTACGTCCGTTCAGTAGCTCATTTTCCGTTGAAATGCGCCGCCAGACGAGACCACTTGTATTGAATGATACCGATATTTAAAACAAACAGACCTTAGGCGGGTAATATTTATAATATATTTTGAAATATACTTTCCCATTTTTAGCACAAAATAAGTGAAGAAAAGAAAGGCCAGCTTCTAGGAATAAATGTGACTTATCATATGATGAGATCTTGTATTTACATCCTTTCAGTAGCTCGTTTTCCATCGAAATGCACGGCCAGACGGGAGCACATGTATTGAATGATACCAATATTTAAAACAAACATAGCTTATTACATCGATCGCTTCCTGTTTCCAGTGGGACAGTTACTGGTTCAGTGCATTTGAAGTGGTAAGAATGACAAGGGAATGTCTGTATAACTAGGCTGGAACAAATACCACAAAGTAATTTCATTTATGTTGAGCTTTTTCACAGGTTCTGTCTACCAAATTCCACTCATAAAGCATTGGTCAGCTTGAGGCTATGATAGAAGATACTTGTTAAGGTGCAGCTCAGTGGGAGTGAACCTGGAATCATGTGGTTGCAAAATGAATTTCTTAACTGCACAGCTATGCCTGATATTTGGTTTCTCATATGACATTAGGTATTGTAACTGCATATTTTTATATAGCTATGCCATCTTAGTGAAAGAAGTTAGCAATTATTCCTACATGCATTGTGCTCAACTAATAACGATAGGTTATGGATGGAATGTCAATCTAGCTGGAGTCTGGTACCTTATATCTCAGCTCATTTGTTTACATTCATTTTAAGTTTTTTCAAGAATCTACAAAATGAAGTCTGTCCCAAAATCATTTAATCATGTGATATTTCAGTACTATTAATACATGATAAATAAGCACACATTTGGAACTGTCTATCCATACAATTAATCATATATATATATATAAATAGAAGATGAAAATGGATGGTATTTGATATTATTTATTCTCCATTACAAGTGTTTCATTATCCAATAAAAGTCAGTAAATGCATACCAACAGATAAAGCAAATCATATTAGACAAATCTTCAGACAGAAAAAAACCTGAGGTTACAGTTGGGTTTTACCCTTAACTCACATAAAATATATATATAACACACACACACACACACACATATATGCACATCTTCAAGAAAAAATGGTGCTCAATACACTTTGTTAATTTATTCAGAGTTTAAAGTTACTCTAGCTTTTCCTTTCTGTTTGTCATTGTGGGACTTTAGCTTAAAATATATGAAAATCTGTGTGTGTGTGGACCCTAGTCTCTTCAGGAAAAATGACCCTGCTCAACACACAGTAAAGGTGTAGTTAAAAATTTCATAAAGTGTACCCAGTGCAAGCTATGTACACATTAGAGATGCAGTGGAATTACAGGAAGGTTAATGGAGAAAGTAGACTTTGTATGAGGCAGATGGTCAGGAGCAATACACACTAGAAACACACAGGAAATAGATTTACTTGAATGCCCAGGAGATTACTTAAAGGTAGTAGATAGGTAATCTAGGTGACTTAATTAGCTATGGAGAAGGATTTTCTGAAAGTATAGTTTGTTAGAACAGGATGGAGAAAGTTCAGAGAACTATTACTTTTGTTGGCAACAAAAGATCTCTGTCTCTGGGTAAAAGGCAGATTGTATGATATTTGCGTAAGAACAGCAACGCTACGCGGTAGCGAGAAATGGGCCCTGAATGTAGAGGATGTGCACAGAATGAAGTTAGTACAAATGTGTTGAGAGAAAAAGTAGGTGTAAGAGGAATCAGATGTAGTGTACAAGAGAGAAAACTGCACTGGTGTCGTGTGATGTGTGTGGATGAGAACAGCCACGTTAAAAAGTGCTGGTCGCTTAAAGTGGATGGAACTTGTGGAAGAGAGAGGAAACAGGAAGACATGGGACAAAGTAGAGAAGGCTGATCTCAAATGTTGAGCCTCACGAAGGAGATGACAAAGGGCTGAGATGATTGGCAATTTGCTGTGCTCGAGAAGACCTGTCTATCACAGAAAAAGTGAGGTGCTAAAACCATTATGTTTTATCTATATACTCACTGGGTCCTGCCCCTCTACCTAACATGCCCTCGTCAAGCCATCCTCATTTAACAGCTATCTTGCCATCACTCTTCTAACTATGATACTATTCAACTGCTGTAATCATATGACAATAGAATCTGCACATTTTTCATCCTCTTTGTGCTACAAGTTCACGTTGCTCCAGTTCATTCAGCTGGCAAAAATGGATAGTATCTATATTTCAAAGGACCAGCCTTGTCACATTCTGTGTCACGCTGAATCTCCCTGAGAACTGCATTATGGGTACATGTGTTTGTGGATTGCTCAGCCACTTGCAAGTTAATTTCATGAGCAGGCTGATCAGATCAACTGGAACCCTTGTCATCATAACCGACAGAGTGCCAGTTCTGCTACAAGTTACCTCCTCCTCTTCCTGGAACCACTTCTCTTTTTAAAATTCATCCCTCATTCTCAATGTCATTCCTTCCCACTTTAATTTCCATCGATTACCTCTTTTTCTGCCTCCAGTTATCTCTCCCTTTCCTCTGAGCTACAGCTTCAAGATGCTATGTCTCATCTTGAACACACTCTCATATCTGCTGTCAACATCCTCCATTCACTATAGCCACCTCTGTGTATGCCTGACTTCCATCTCTGTCACTGTAGATCTCTCTCGCCCCCACTTCCACTCTCCCATCCAGCACTTTATCTTCCTATTTTCTGATTCATCTACAGGTTTATTACACTGCTGCTCTCCACTCTTCCTGTACTTTCACTTACCACCTCCACTCTTCCTGTACTGCCACTTACCACCTCCACCTTCCTTAGCCATTCATATTTTTTTCAACTCCCCTGCCCCACCCTCTTCCACCCTTGTTTCTCATTTAATACATTCACCTCTACCTCGTCTCTTACCATCTATCACTCTCCTTTCACTCTCTTATGAACTTACCCACCGTTCTTGATCCTCTGACCATATTCTCTCTTATACTCACCTTCTTGTACCTTGAGAGTTTGCTTTAACACCTCATCACCCCCAGCCCATCTTTGTCTCCTTTCCTGTTACTCTTATCCACCCTTATATAAAGCCGGATAGTCATGTATTTCCTCTATAGCAAGACATCTGTGCCTGTCCCACTATCATGCTTTAGGCTCTCAACACCTGGCATAAAATCAACTTCCTTTCTACAATTCCACTCAGTTGAAGTATCTCTTTCTTTGTTTTGCAAGATATTTGACAACTTCACTAGTTACAGCATCACGAAAATAGCACCCAGTACACCAGTGGTTCTCAACCAGGGTTCATATGACACCTGGGGGTCCACACTAGCTAAATAGTAAATTGGGGATCAACAGTAGTATTTTAAGTGTCCGTGTAAAGTTTTGATTTAAAAGAAACTTAGCTGTTTCTTACAATAGAAACAGCTAGGTTTCTTTGTCTAATGTTTTACATGGTTCCATCTATGCAAGTTAATGTGTGAATAACAAAATAGAAATTTTGAAAGAAGTATCTATAAAACTAGTTTTTAGACATCGAATGGCTATGGGGGTCCACCAGAATAAAATAGTAAACAAAAGGGGCCATAGATTAAAAAATGGTTGAGAACCACTGCAGTACATACTGTAAAGTGGTTGGTGTTAGGAAGGATATCCAGGTGTAGAAAGTAGATATAATAGGCACAGGTATGGTAAGAAGTTTGCTTCCCAACTACATGGTTCCGTGTTTGGTCCCATTGCATGGCACCTTGGGCAAGTGTCTTCTACTCTAGCCTCAGGCCGACCAAAGCCTTATGAGTGGATTTGATAGATAGAAACTGAAAGAAGCTTGTCCTTTTATATATATATATATATATATATATATATAAACATGCATTTTCTCATTGACATAACTTAGTAATTCGGCAAAAAGAAACTAATAGAACAAGTACCAGGCTTAGAAAGAAAATATGTACTATTTGTTCGACTAAACCCTTCAAGGTAGTGCCCCAGCACGGCCACAGTCCAATGACTGAAAAAGTTAAAAGATAGAAGATTAGAGCGATGCAGTCCTCTGGCTCATTGAATTCTGTCAAATTGTCAAACCTCTGCCAGCATGGAAGATGGACATTAAATGATAATGATGTATCATCATCATCATCATCATCCTTTAACGTCCGTTTTCCATGCTAGCATGGGTGGGACGGTACCACAGGAGCT
>JAOPUL010394136.1:0-31977 GCA_027564515.1 Octopus rubescens | reverse complement strand
GTCACGGACGATATTGACCAAAACAGGTTCGGCAGTGGGAATGAGAAAGAGCTGATCTTTTTCTATATGGAATTGATCTTCGGCAAACTTTGGTAGCTGTCCGCCGCCTTCAAGCACTTTTGATTGCACAAGGTAGGGTAGAGCGTATTCCGTGTAGCCATGTTCGTTGGTATGAACATCAAGCATAAATTGGGCAAGTGCACGGTGTAGCTTCGCTAGTGTTCCTCGCAATATGGCGAAGCGGGATCCAGATAGCTGTGCAGCAGTAGTGAGATCTGGCGGATCAATGCCAAGCTCAACATGGTCTTTAACAGTAAAGGGGAATACTTTTGGTGTGCCGTGTTGGCGCAGTATGGTGTTGTCTTTTTCGTCCTTCCCTGACGGTACGATATCGTCTGGTATATTCGGTATGTCGAGCTCTATAGCGTTGAGATCGTTTCGTACCTGATCAAGCTGCTTGCTATATTGCGTGATTTCGTCGTTGATGCGCTGCATCTGTAGCATGATGTCTTCAACAGCCTCACCCTTTGCTTTTGCTTGGGCAATTGTTTTGGCACCTGTATTACGCTCTGCCAGTAACTGTTCGGTGTGTGTTTGCAGTTCTTTGCGTTGTTTTTCAAGACGAGAATAATCATCAATTGGAAAGGTGAAATGCTTTTTTTGAAGTTTCTGCGCTGCTTCTTCGGTGTTATTTCGTAAGTATTTAGGATCTATCATTTGACCAATACAAGTAAGAAAGTTAAGGGATATTTTGAGGTAGCTAAAGTATAGCACCCCAGTAGTGAAGCGAAGTTTTCTGTGTCAATAAAGTTGAGCGTGGCGCTATTGATTGCTTGTTTTGAGTACCCGATGTTTGTCTCTTGCCCACTCTCTATCTTTAATGGTTTGCCTTTTATCGTGCTGTTTTTTTCCTGTAGCAATACGAATATCGCACTTCACCTTCCCAGCTTTCCAGTAGAGTTTTGTTACCACACAAGTAACGCCTTGTCGCTGCAAGATACCGATGATTTTGTCTATCTCTCGACGGTGTAGCAACAATTTTTTGCTTCTTGCTGGTGCTGGATTGGTTTGTTTGCTTGTTGTTACGAGCGGTGTAATTTGGCAGTTGAGTAACCAAGCTTCAGTATTTCGTATGACAACATAGGAATCACGCAGTTGTCCTTTTCCTGCTCGCAGGCTTTTGACTTCCCAGCCTTGAAGAACAATCCCAGATTCAAATTGATCGCTGAGTTGGTAATCGAAAGAAGCTTTTTTATTGACACAGATAACAGCAGACATGACGGACACTAATGAGTGATTGCTACACCGGCAAAGAACTGATGTCCAAAAGCAAGAATTGTATAAACAATGAGAATGGCAATGGCTCCTAGTACTTCATACTTCCAAGTTGCTGGAGCTGGTTTTTTCCATTCACTCCGTTTTTTCAGTAGCAGCATTTCAATGCCAGCCCATGCCCCCATCCAGCCAAACAATAGCAGTGAACGGCTATCGCCATTGACGAGTAAGTGAGCAACGGCCCATATCATAACAGCGTATAAATAAGGGTAGCGTATATGGCGTTTGATATTGGTGGGATAGATAGTTGTCACCAGTAGTGCTATAGCGATAAACATCAATAGCATAGTGATATGGCGAAAAAAACTTGGCGTTACATAGAGCAGGAGTGGAGATGTTTTTTGCCAGCCATAGATAATGAGCGCCATAGCGCAGATAACGGTGAATCCAAAAATGCAACGATATGGAACAGCACCAATGGTATCCATACATTTTGTTCTTGCATTTGGCGCCATAGAAGGAAAAAAATGAACAGCAGCCCACAACACTAGTCCGGCGAAGAGTATTTCCATTGTTTTTTCCTTATCAATAATCCTGCGGGTATTGTACGAATAAATATACCAAGAAAAGAAAATTCAAGCGGCAAGGGGAAGCAATAGAACACTCGCGTATAGGAGCCAAAAGATGGAAGCGGTATTTGTGCGTGTGATGATCTATTGATTTGCTGCTTGGCGCAATGAAGGGAGGATTGTTGTTACTAACTGACAGCGTTGTTCAAAAAGCCAGTTATTGATTGTATCACTCGCCATTGTGGGATCAATAGTGATGGGGTTATCGTGCAAGTAAGTTTGTATATTGAGAAGGAAATCTTTTTGGAGAAAAGGAGTTTGTTTGAATCCTTTTCTGCCTTTGAAATCTGCCTCGCAAGTTAAAAGAAACTGTCGAACAGTTTCTGGTCGCCGCCAAGCATCAAGGTTATAAAGGAGCTTGATGATTGTTTTTGGGCGCAGCTCGAATAGCTGATGGGCAAGTAGATGATGCTCGCAAACCAAGAGCGCAAGCCTTTGGGTAGCTTTTGGGACTTTCATCCTTTCACAAAATTCTTGTACTAATGGAATGCCTCTTGATTCGTGCTGCTTGTGCGAAGGCCATTCGCTTTTTGGTGTGCATGCTTTGCCGTAATCGTGGCAAAGAGCGGCAAAACGCACATCATCATCCGCGCAAATGCGTGCGCTTTGATCGATGACCATGAGGCAGTGAATGCCAGTGTCAATTTCAGGATGGTACTTTGCTGTTTGGGGTATGCCAAATAGCGCATCAAGCTCAGGGTAAAGAATGGCGAGTGCACCAATATTACGAAGGATAGAAAAGTACAGAGATGGATGATCGCTCGCAAGTGCCTTGCGTGTTTCTTGCAAAACTCGCTCTGCTGGTAGCGTTTGTAGTTCTCCGTTGTTGGTCATGCTGCGCATCAGTTCTAAGGTTTGTGGTGCAACACGAAAGTTCCAAGATTGCAGTTGAGCAGCAAAGCGCGCCACCCTTAATACTCGCAGTGGATCTTCTTGAAAAGAAGGCGATATATGCCGTAAGAGCCGTGCTTGTAAATCTCTATAACCACCATAGGGATCAATAATATTTTTGTCGTTATCAATAGCTATTGCGTTAATAGTGAGATCGCGGCGGAGCAGATCATCGGTAAGTGAGATGGAAGAAGTTGCAAAATCAAAACCACCGTGACCGAGAGAAACTTTTTTTTCTTTGCGTGCGAGGGCGTGCTCTTCTCCTGTTTGTGGATGAATGTATACAGGAAAAGCTTTGCCAACTTGGTGAAACCCTTGATCAAGCATTGCTTGATGATTGCCGCCAACGACAACCCAATCTTGATCGCCAAATTTTCTGCCAAGCATTTGGTCGCGAACGCAACCACCGACTAAGTATGTTTGCATCGTTCTTGCAGTATTGCCCTTGCTACTGCCATATCTTCTGGCCAAGTAATTTTGATGTTTGCATCCTGACAGGCAAGTAAGCGTACGGTGTGACCAGCTTGGGTGAGATAGCTCGCTTCATCGCTGAACTCCTGTAGATGATTTGTTGTGGCAGATAATAAATCATCAAGTCTGGCACATTGTGGTGTTGCTGCCAGCCAAATTTCTTCTCTTGGAATGTTTTTTTGTATGACTGTTAATTGATGATGGAGGTGTGATTTTTTGACGCTATCGGCTGCCTTTTGCGCCAAGATAACTGGTTGCTGTGGGTTTTCTTTGATGCTGTTGACACACGCATCAAGATCACGATAACTGAGGCACGGACGCGCAGCATCGTGCACCAGAACAACTGGATTGGAAGCATCTATTTTGGCAATTGCCTCCAGCGCGTTGCGTACCGATTCGCTTCTGTTATTGCCAGATAGACAATAGTGCACAGGGTGATTGGTGGTGGTGTTTGTGGCATCACTTTGGGTGCTCGCTATCATAATGTTGGTGATAGCAGGGTGCTTGGCAAAAAGATCAATACTGTGGTTGATAACCGCTTTTCCCAAGAGTGGAAGAAGTTGTTTGGGCTGCTTCTCTCCGAATCTTTGACCCATACCGCCAGCAGCGATAATTGCCCAAATATTAGTTTTTGGTAACAAAGAAAATCTCGTCTTTATGCACCATTCCCATGTCCCGCCTTGCAATTGTTTCGACCATATCGTAATCGTTTTTGAGGCTTTCGGTAATATAGCTGAGGCGGCTATTTATCTTTTGTTTTTTTACAATAGCTGACTTGATCACGGTGATTTCTTTTTGTAAGAGATAGATATGAGTAAGGCTGCCATCACCCGTGAAGAGGCGAATGAGTAGCCCGACTGCCAATAGCGAACAAGCGATAGCAATAAAATGTTTTCGTAGGCTTAGCATAGTGATTCCAACAGGCATGGGGCGAGTGAAACGAAGAAGCGTAGGTTTGATGATGGTGACGCAATTATGGTTAAAGTAGGTGTGGTCACGGCAACAGTATTGTATAAATAACGGCAAAAACCGTAAAAAGATGCGCCATTGTAGCAGAATCACCAGCGCAACGCATAGGTGTACGAAACACCGTTTTCTATTTCAAGGAGTAGCATATGACATTGTATGGAATAGCACAGTGTGACAGTGTATCGAAGGCAAGAAAGTGGCTGAATGAACAACAACACGCATACGATTTTCACGACTTTCGAAAGCAAGGAATAACAATAGATGCCATCGACAAGTGGTTAGAAAATGTTGATGCAGAAACACTATTGAACAAGCGATCAACGACTTGGAGAGGGCTTGATGCAGAACAAAAAAAACAGGCTGAAGGAATTGGAATAGCAGCGTTGCTTTCATCTTTCCCAACACTTATCAAGAGACCAGTATTGGTGACAAAATCAAAAGTACTTGTTGGTTTTGATAGCCAGCGTTACCAAGAGGTATTGAACAACTAGCACTTTCGTAAGCGATGAATCACTTAGTCACTTAACAGTGGAGTGATAAAAACCAGCAGCTCCGCTTTTTCTTGGATGATGCTGGTATGGCGAAAGAGCATACCAACAATAGGAATATCTCCAAGTACAGGTACCTTTGTTTCTGCCGTTGTATTGAGTGTGCGAAAGATTCCACCAAGTACGAGCGTTTCACCGCTCGCAAGTATGACTTGCGTATCAAGCTTGTTGGTATCAATGCTCGGTATGCCATTGTATTGTTGCCCTATGTTATCGAGACGAATAACGATATTCATGCGTATTTGGTTGTTGCCAATAAGTGTTGGTGTAACAGCCAGTTTGAGCAAAGCTTCTTTGAAAAAGATATCGACATTATTGTCAACCACTTGGCTATAGGGCACTTCTGTTCCAGTTGCGATAGTCGCTGGCGAACCTGAAGCAACTGTTACCTGTGGCGAGGCGACTATATCGATTTTGCCACTTGATGCGAGCGCTTGTAGTTCAAGCTCTAACAGATTACGGCTATCTTGATAACCAAATGCTGCCCGTGCTGCGGGTAGCTGAGAGAGTCCAAGATCAATGATGAGATTATCGGTAAAGCGCTGCGTGTCAACTTCTGCACGTGAGAAGACACCACTATTGCCACCTGAAAGTCCCCAATGATTATCAATTGCTCTAGTGCCAAGGCGTATACCTAGCTCATTGGTCGCTTGATTTTTCGCAACAACAATGCGGCTTGCAATTTGTATTCTTGGTACTGGAATATCAAGCTTCTTTATGAGGCGCTCTATGTCGGCATGTCCTTTTTTGTCGGTGCGAACAGCAAGCGTATTGCGCTCTTGCGCTGCTTGGGCAAAAACAGGAGCAGAAAAAAGTGCATTGCTCTTTTCGGTGAGCATAGTTACTAGCTGGCTTACAGAATAATAGTTCAAATGGTAAAACTTGAGTAGCAGAGCATTTACGGTGCTTGGTTTCCGCGCGCTAGAAGGCTGTTTTTGATTGGCTGCTTTTTTGTTAGTGACAGTTGTTTTTTCGTGTGCAAGGACAATGAAATCGCCATTACGGGTTTCTTTCAGATGAAATTTTTTCTTTATTATCGCAAGTGCTTGGTTCCACGGGACGGATACTAGCGATAGCGTGACTTTTCCACTCACGCGTTCATCAACTTGCACTTTTTTGCCAGCTTTTTGTGCCATATGCTTCAGTACAATTGATAGGGGAGCATCGACAAAATCGAAGGTAACAAGTGGCTCACTTGCTTGCGCTAGGGTCGCCAAGAGAAGTGCTATTGTGACAAGGTATTTCATTCTTGTTCAACTGGTTGGTTGCTCATTGTATAACGCCTGCCAGATTGGTGTACGAAGCTGATGCTGTTGGTGCTGATATGGGTAACTTTCCAACGATTGAAAGGTAGTGGATCAGTCGAGGAAAGGACGAAGGTTTCGCCTTTGCTATCGATCACCATTGCTTGCCGTTGTTGCTGATCAATGGCAATAGTTCCGATGAGCTTCCATTGTCGCCAAGGTATGGCTATATCGCTTGTTTGATCGGCAAAAAGAAAAATATTGCGTGATCCACGATCAGGCATTGGCATCAAGGTTTGTTGTCGACTGTTTCCAGCAGATTCTTTTGTGATGGTGTTGTGTATCGTTTGATCGTTATATTGTGAGCAGGCAGTCACATAAAGCAGCATAAGGGTGAAGAAGGCTACTCTTCTATCCATATGCTAGGGATCAAGTATTTGTATAAGTTGTACGGTCAGCTGAATAGCATCACCTTCACCTATTAAAGAAAGGCTATCAATCGGCAGTCGTTCATCAAGAAACTCATCGGTGAATGCAAAAAGACTTTCCATGCTAACCACGGCATCAATGTGTACTTTTCCTAGTCGCCGTTTATTGTTTATTTCTTCGGTTGTAAAGTCAATTGCCGTAATTTGTGCGTTTGATTGCTTTTCCCACTGTTCAAGAGTTTGCGCAATGGCAGCATTACTGAGGTGTTTTACCGGCTTGTTTTGCACGGTATTTTGCAGGCTTGTGAGTTGCTGGTGGCGGATGCGGTGTTCTTCGCGTTGCTCAACTAATGCGTGTTGATCGGCTTGTAATCCTGATTGCTGTTGCCAAAAAGAAACGGAGACTACAGCAAGGAGTAGGGGGATAAAAACTGCCCATTGCCAAAAAGCGTGTTTTGACAAGTAACCAAAAACAAGAGAAGCAAGTAGCGAATTGTTTGACGGCACGGCAACTTTCCTACAATCAAAGAGAGTCTTTGTACTGTCGACATATTTGTCGTTTCTCGTGCAAAGTTATAGTCAGCTCAATACGCACTCACAGTACTGTATCACGCTCAATTCATTATTGTTTGATGAGCTCAAGTGAGATACTACGACCTATTCATTAGAACAAACACATTTTTCCTATAAACTTATTAAAGCGGCATATTTAAGTACTGTTCGCTTTTTGTTCTACAATGCTCGTACTTACTTGGTATCGCAATAGAATCTCTACCATGTTTATTCGCCTAGTCTATATTAGCGGCAAAAATCCTTCTTGGCTCAATAAGGAATGTGATGCGTATTGCCAACGTGTTCGCAAGCCTTGGAAGCTTGAACAGCGAGCGCTTGCGCTTTCAAAAAAGCATGGTCACGATAGTCAAAAAGCGATTGATGAAGAAAGTCAAAAGCTGTTTGATGCAAGCAATGCAAGCACAAGAATAGTGCTAGATGTTCGAGGAAAGCAGTTCACTAGCGCTTCTTTTGCGCACTGGCTTGATAACCAATCACAGGAACATTCGGTATTGAGCTTTCTTATCGGTGGTCCCTGTGGAGTGAATGAGAAGCTCTTTCATGCGAGTGATTACCAGCTCTCATTATCAAATATGATTTGGTCACACGCCATTGCTCGGCTATTAGTTTGTGAGCAAACCTACAGAGCCAGCACCATCGTTCAGGGTGGAAAATACCACAAATGAATGAGCCACGGCTTTTTGATCCACCAAAGGAAAAGCAGTTATTTTTGCGGCGTATTCGGGTCGCTATTGTTTTTATGGTTCTTGCATTTTTGCTACTTGTAGGTCGATCGCTGTATCTACAGTTGTTTGTGTACGAAAAGTTTTCTGTTCGATCGGAAGAAAACCGCATCCATCTGCAAGCAATACCGCCCAGTCGCGGTCTGATTCGGGATTTTTATGGAAGGTCATTGGCAACAAACAAAAATGTGCAGTCGGTATTTTTTTCGCCAGCAACGGTAAGGCTGAATGACTCAATCAGTCCACATGAAACAATATCCCACATTGCCGATATTCTTAATATTGACGTTTACCACGAACAGGATCTTTTACAACGGGTTGCGCTGAGCACCAATAAAACGCAAAAAATACTGATAAAAAATGATGTTTCGGAATATGAGCTTGCCAAATTGATGGTGCGCAGGCACCAATTGCCGAACCTTGTTGTAGAAACATCCAGTAGCCGAAACTATCCCTATGCTGATATTTTTAGCCATGCTGTTGGTTATCTCGGACCATTGAACAGAAAGGATTTATCGCTCCCGCAGTTCAATAATAAAAACTACACTGGCACGCAGTTGATAGGGAAGATAGGTATTGAAAGGTATTATGAGGAACTCTTGCACGGAAAGGTTGGTTGGCAAAAAGTAGAGGTTGATGCAAGAGGTAGAGTGCACAGGATATTGGAAAGAAAAAATCCACAGCACGGCAGCGATTTGCGCTTGGGTCTTGATGCTCGGCTGCAACAACTCGCATCGCAACTGATGAATAACAAAAGAGGTGCAGTTGTTGCTATAGAGCCGTCGACTGGTCGGCTAGTGGTGTTACTGAGTATGCCAGGGTTTGATCCAAACCTTATGGTGAAAGGGATAGATACACACAGCTATAACCAGTTGCTGCATACTCGTGAGCGTCCGTTTTTTAATCGCTTCGCACGCGGTCGTTATCCTCCAGCATCAACTATCAAACCTCTGTATGCACTAACAGCGCTTGAATCTGGGCTAGTGAAAAGGGACTATACAATAACCGACAAGGGTTACTACCAAGTTGAGGGAGATGCAAGAAAGTACCGCAATTGGTATCGCAAAGGTCATGGTACTGTTGATATGGCAAGGGCACTACGAGTATCGAATGACACATATTTTTTCTCTATTGCTGAGCTACTGGGATACGAGGCTCTTTCCAAAAGTCTGCACAATTTTGGTTTTGGTAGAAGAGTGGCAATGGATGTTTTTTCTGAAACCGATCTCTATATACCCAATCCTTCGTGGAAATATATTCGCTTTGGTCAAGCGTGGTTTGCTGGTGATAATCTGAATATGGGTATAGGGCAGGGGTATGTTCTTTCCACCCCTCTACAGCTTGCATTTGCGACTACCATTCTTGCGAATAGAGGCAAGTGGGTATACCCTCGGCTTTTGATGGGAGTGAATAATAAGCCAATAGAGCAGTGGGAGAATGCATCCACGACTATGCCCGTTATCGCTCGTGATGATAATTGGCAATATATCGTTAAGGCGATGGTACAGGTTATGAAAAATCCTGAAGGTACTGGCTATAGAGCGGCGAAAAATATTCCCTACAATATTGCTGGAAAAACAGGAACTGCGCAAGTTGTGAACCTTTCTCGTGATGACGAAGCTTCAACAAAGCAAGAAGATAAATATAAGCGAGATCATGCGCTTTTTATAGGCTTTGCACCAGCAAAAAAACCAATGATAGCTGTTACCGTTATTGTAGAAAATGGTGGTAGTGGTGATTCGGATGCTGCACCTATAGGTATAGAGATTATGGATCGCTTCATTCAAACAGAACGAGAAATACAACAAGAAGTGAGGGCTAATGGCTCATAAAATTACAACGCACCTGCTGCCAAAAATACCCCTTACCGATACTAGAGTAGGCCAAATACCTTCATTCTTTCAGCGTCTCCATCTTGACTGGAAACTTTCTTTCTTATTAACAGTCACTTGTGTATTTGGCTTGTTTATGCTGTTTAGTGCGAGCGAACAACAGGCACCTATGGTCAACAAACAGATAGTAAGGATGCTTCTTGGCGTACTGTTTTTATTTGTTTTTGCACAAATTGATATTCATATTATTCGTCGTCTTGCACCATGGGCCTATTTGACAGGCATTATCTTGCTTGCAATGACCATGCTCATTGGTGTTGAAGTCAATGGTTCACGCCGTTGGATAGGCATACCAGGAATTTTTGTTTTTCAGCCATCGGAACTCATGAAAATTACCGTTCCCTGTACTCTCGTATGGTTTTTGACTCGACAAGGTTTGCCGCCGAGCACCAAAGAAATACTTATCAGTTTGGTTATTATTGCCGTTCCTTGTGGAATGATTGCAGTACAGCCAGATTATGGAACAGCCATCATTATTGCAGGAACAGGTTTCTTCGCACTTTTTCTTGCTGGCATGTCTTATTGGGTACTGTTCATTACAGCTGTACTTATAGGTATTAGTGCGCCACTTGCTTGGAACTTTTTTCTGCATGAATATCATCGGCAGCGTATAGCTGTTTTCCTGAACCCAGAAATTGATCCTCTTGGTGCTGGGTGGAACATTACGCAATCGATGACTGCTATAGGATCAGGGGGATTAACAGGCAAGGGTTGGCTGCAAGGAACACAATCGTATCTTGGTTTTTTGCCAGAAAGTCACACCGATTTTATTTTCTCTGTTATTGCGGAAGAGCAAGGCTTAAGGGGAGTCATTCTTTTATTGGTACTGTATGGATTGCTGGTTATTCGTGGATTACGCATTGCGAGTAAAGCGCAAGAAACATATTCACGGCTTATTGCAGGAACACTCGTTATGACACTTTTTGTATATGTATTTATCAATGTTGGTATGGTGAGTGCTCTTTTACCCGTTGTTGGTGTACCCCTACCATTTATGAGTTATGGCGGCACCTCAATTGTGACACTGATGATTTCTTTTGGCATTCTCATGTCTATCACAACCCATAAGAGGCTGATTGATCGATGATAAAACAAGTGGTTATTGCGTTATGCACCATTATGGTGTCATTCTCGCAAATATCTGCCTTTGCGGCGGAATCGTATTTGCAAGATGCACAATCGCTTATTGATGAATTAGTTGCAGAAGATGGTATAGAAAGAAAATGGTTAGAAGGTATCTTTTCATCTCTTCCTAAAAAGAAAGAAAAAAAAGTCGTTAATTTGAGAAAAAAAGCACCTGAGCGTACCAAGAATTGGGGGGGCTATGGTCCCATTTTTTTGAAAAAAAGTCGTATTGATGGTGGAAAAGAGTTTTTAACAAGCCATGAAGATTTACTTCGTCGTGCACGCCAAGAATACGGAGTTCCAGAGAATGTAACTGCGGCAATCATCGGCGTGGAAACACACTATGGAAAGGCGCAAGGGCGGTATAGAATCATTGAATCATTGACCACCCACGCTTTTGAATCATCTTCTCGTAAAGCTTTTTTTCGTAGAGAATTGAAGTATTTTTTACGCCTTGCTCGTAAAAACTTATGGCCAGTACTCAGTGTTAAAGGCTCTTATTCTGGGGCTATGGGTCATGGTCAATTTATCCCTAGCACGTTTTATCATTATGCGATAGATTTTGATGATGATGATATTATCGAGTTTTGGGACAATGCTATTGATAGCATAGGCAGTGTTGCGCATTACTTGTATAAGCGTGGATGGGTGAGAGATCTGCCTGCCGCTTATAGGGTTTACCCCAAAGATGTTGAGGCCTTTAAAAAACTAGCAAATAACGAACTCAAGCCAGCGATTGATGGATCCCTCGTTCGCTCGGCTGGAGTGGTTACCGCTCATAGACCAACGCTCAATGACAAGTATTCGCTGTTTGTTCTTCAAGGAGGGGCTGAAGAAGAGTACTGGCTAGGAACAAAGAACTTCTATGTTATTTCTCGCTATAATCCGAACTATCTTTACACTATGGTCGTTCACCAACTCTCTCAACACATCAACAAATAAAGGAATCGGTAACTTCATGACGGGCATGTCTTTTTTCGCTAGAACACTTCGTTCGGCTTTTTTCGCCACTTTGCTGTGGTTATCGTGTTTTGCTGTATCGGCAAATCCACTACTTGATGTTCCGCAGGTGCGGATACAGGCACAATCTTTTATTCTGGTTGAGGCACTTACCAGTGAAGTACTGATAAGTCATGAAGCAGATGAAAAGCTTCCACCAGCCAGTTTGGCAAAAGTTATGTCTCTGTATCTTATAGCAGAGCAACTTGCTCAAGGTTCCCTACAGCTTGATGACAATGTTTTTGTTAGTAAGAAGGCATGGAAAACTGGCGGTTCAAGAATGTTTATTGAAGCAGGGAAGAAAGTCAAAGCTCAGCGTATTATTGAGGGCATTGCTGTGGTATCTGGCAATGATGCGACTATTGCTATGGCTGAACATATCGCTGGTAGTGAAGAAAATTTTGTTGAGATGATGAACCAAAAGGCACAATCTTTGCGTATGACGAATACAAACTACACTAACGCTACAGGATTGCCCAACGATGACATGTACACCACTGCCAAAGATTTGGCAAGACTCTGTCATAGCCTGCTACGAAAATTTCCACAGTTTTACAAAAAATACTTTTCACAAAAAACCTTCTCTTATAACGACATTGATCAGGTCAATAGAAACAAGTTGCTATGGGTACCAAAACTCGGTGTTGATGGTGTTAAAACTGGCCATACCAATGCTGCTGGCTATAACCTCGCTGCTTCTGCAGACAATGGTGATTTTCGTCTGTTTGCTATTATTCTTGGCGTAAAGAGAGAAGGCGCTCGCGCAAGAGAAGGCGAAAAACTTTTGCGCTGGGGATTCCGTTACTTTCGTCCATATAAACTCTATGATGCGCTGACTAATCTGACGAGTAGTAAAGTATGGATGGGAAATAAAAAAACAGTGAGCCTTGGTGTGGCAGAGCCCATAGAGCTTATGGTATCGAAAGCAAAATCTCACCAGGTGAGCGTAAAAGCACAAATGAAAGAATACATTACCGCACCTATCGAAATAGGTCAGCATATGGGCGAGCTGCTAGTCTATGTAGGTAATGAAGAGCATAGCCGCTACAGACTTATCGCTCTTGAAAATATTAAAGAAGGCGGTTTCTTCTCACGCATTATTGATTGGCTACAACTCAATTTCTTTTTCCTTCAACTCTTTAATTAATTCTTTATGCAGCTCCCTATCATTATAGGCTTTGGCGGCATTAACTGTGCAGGAAGAAGCGCAGGCTACCACTCTTTCAACCGCGTCACTTTTGATACGCTTGATACGGCTGAGCAGGAAAAAAACCTGCAATCAATTGCTGCAATAACAGGCATACAAGGGAAAGAAAATATTCTGCATGGCACATTGGTTCGTCAACTCAACGAGCAATGGAAAGAAGCCAATAAAAGCGGCGTACATGCGAATGTACAAACCGATCATTCGACCGTGCGGTTTCGGGTGCACAACCGATCCCTGCCAAAAGTATTACCTTCGGATTGGCGAATTGAAAAACAATCGGATCAGTATACGAGCTTTGTTGTTGATGAAAACACACCAGCGTTACTCGCCACACCGCTTTATACGGCAACAAATGCTGCTGGGCAACTGCCAGATGGTTTTGATCCATCGGTACTCTACCGCTCAACCAATCATCCACGTTCTTTGCAAATGGCTCTGTTTGCACTTTCTGATTGTTTATCGAATAGCGGGTTAGATTGGCAAGCTATTCAGGCAATTGTTCCGCCAGATCAAATATCGGTATATGCAGGCAGCTCTTTTCCTCAGCTTGATCAACTTGGACTTGGTGGATTGATGAAAGCCAATGCCACAGGTAAAAGACCAACGACGAAGCAGATAC
The DNA here is from genome assembly GCA_027564515.1 of Octopus rubescens. NCBI lineage: Eukaryota > Metazoa > Mollusca > Cephalopoda > Octopoda > Octopodidae > Octopus > Octopus rubescens. The sequence continues at coordinate 18,385 of JAOPUL010394136.1, read as the reverse complement.
CACTTGGCTATGGTCAGTCACCGGCTGATTTTTCGAATGCCTATGTACTTGGACATTTAGGTGCATCTGGTACCAATCTTGGTGCTTGTGCGAGTTTTCTTTATAACTTACGACAAGCATCGGAAGACATTCGTTCAGGTCGTTGCCAGCTTGCGGTAGTGGGAGCTACGGAAGCACCCATTCATTCAGAACTCATGAATGGCTTCCAGATTATGGGAGCACTTTGTAGTGACGAAGATCTGCGCCGCTTGGATAATCTAGGAGCAAATGAAACACCAGACTTTCGTCGTGCGTGTCGTCCGTTTGGTTATAACGCTGGATTTGTTATGGCTGAATCGGCACAGTATTTTCTACTTGCTTCACCACAGTTTGCAGCAAGCATAGGCGCAAGAAACTTTGGCGCTGTTGCACAAGTATTTGCCAGTGCTGATGGCTATAAGAAATCGATATCCTCCACTGGGGTCGGAAACTTTATTACCCTCTCTAAAGCTGCGGCGAGTATTCGTTCAATTCTTGGTGATGATGCATTGCGCGAGCACAGCTTTGTTCACGCTCATGGTACGGGAACACCGCTGAACAGAAAAACAGAGTCGTACATACTCAACGAAATAGCAAAAACCTTTGCAATAAAAAAATGGCCAGTGACAGCAATTAAAGGTCAGCTCGGTCATTCACAAGGTGCAGCAGCGGCAGATCAAATGTGTATGGCACTTGGTTCGTGGCAATACAACCGCATACCTGGTATAGCGACAACACAAGAGATTGCGGAAGATGTGCATCAAACAAATCTTGATATTGTTACTAACACACGAAGCTTTTCTGCTCAAGCAGCACTACTGAATGCGAAAGGGTTTGGAGGGAATAATGCGACAGGCGTACTTTTTTCTCCAGATATTGTCGATAAGGCAATGAAAAAACTACTTGGTCGTCATGAATTTGTCGATTGGAAAAAGAAGCAAGCAGCTGTCATTGAGCGAGCTGATATGCACGATCAACAAGCAATGAATGGCAACTTTTGTGTACAGTATTTGTATGACCATAATGTTCTTCAAGAGACTGATATACGGTTGAATGAAGAGAGCATTTCGGTTCCAGGTTATCCAACTATCAAGTTAGCTCCTTCTCGGGACTACGGTGATATCTTTGATTCATGAATCTAGGTAACGTTTCACGAACGCTTGGGATTTTGCTGACATTATTCAGCACTACGATGTTTCCACCGCTCCTTGTCTCTTGGTATTTCAAGGATGGTAGCGATAAGGCATTTTTCCTAGGATTTACTGTTTCTTTTTTAAGTGGGCTAACATTATGGCTGATGAATCATCGGCATAAGGGCACACTATCAATACGAGATGGCGTATTGCTCACATGCCTCTTTTGGGGTGTATTGAGTCTTTTTGGAGCAGTTCCTTTATATGCTGGTCATACCAACCTTAGTATCACTGATGCAGTATTTGAATCGGTTTCTGGGTTTACTACAACGGGTAGCACCGTTATCCAGCATCTTGATTCACTACCTTATTCTCTACTTTTTTATCGCCACCAATTGCAGTGGCTTGGAGGCATGGGAATTGTTGTACTCGCAGTTGCCATTTTACCTATGCTTGGTGTTGGTGGTGCGTACCTCTACAAAGCCGAAACAACAGGACCACAGCAAGATAGCCGCTTATCAAGTAGCATTGCTCAAACCGCAAAAATTCTTTGGTACATCTATCTCGTACTGACACTTCTCTGCATGCTTGCCTACTTTTTTGCTGGTATGGGGCTTTTTGATGCACTGACACATAGCTTCACTACTGTTGCCATAGGAGGGTTCTCAACACACGACAAGAGTTTTGCTGCTTTTAATAGCCCAGCTATTGAGTACATAGCGGTATTTTTTATGTTTATTGCAGGTATTAACTTCTCGTTACATTTTTATGGCTGGAAGAAGAAAAGTATTTTGCATTATCTACGAGATTCAGAATTCATTGCCTATGTATTTTTGCTATTGGCGGTGATAGTGGTGTGCTGGTTGATTCTGGTGGTTACGGGGACGAAAACAATTGGTGATGGTTTTCGTGCGAGCCTCTTTCAAGCTGTCTCTATTGCTACAACAACGGGCTATAGTACAGAAAGATTTTCTGAGTGGCCTTTAGCATTGCCAGTGCTGTTAATTCTTGCATCTTTCGTCGGTGGCTGTACTGGATCGACTGCTGGAGGGATGAAAGTCTTACGCATTCTATTGCTCATGAAACAAGGGTACAGAGAACTGAAGCGGGTACTCCATCCTCACGGTGTGTTCAACATCCGTCTTTCAGGTCGCTCAGTGCACGGAAAGACTGTCGATGCTGTATGGGGATTCGTCGCAGTCTATTTGCTATGCTTTGTATTCATTATGCTGGTATTGATGATGACGGGCCTTGATACACAAACAGCCTGGTCGGCGACTGCAGCATCAATCAATAATCTTGGTCCTGCACTCGGTGATGCCGCTGTGAACTATTCGCAGATCAATGCAGTATCAAAGTGGACGTTATGTTTTGCTATGCTGCTTGGAAGGTTAGAGATATTTACACTCTTGGTTATTTTTACTCCACTGATGTGGCGACCTTAAGAAGCGATAGATGCTATTTCAAATAGCGAACAAAAAGCGACTAGTTTTGTGAAGTAATAAGGTTCGCCTTTTCTTTTGCTTTGTTTCGAACAGCCGCTTCTATTTCATCAATCAACTGTTCTGGTTCGATTTTGTGGTGGGTTGCCCCATCGATGAACAACATGCTTGATGGTTGCGATCCTGTAATACCTATATCAACAATTTTTGATTCACCAGGTCCATTGACATAGCAGCCAATGATAGCAAGGCTAACATCTTCAGTAATATCATCAAGCCGCTGCTCAAGCTCGTTGACAACCTCAATAACAGGGAAGTTTTGTCGAGAGCAACTTGGGCAGGCAATAATATCGACGCCTCTGCTTCTGATACCTAAGGATTTGAGAATATCCCATCCAACACGCACCTCGTTGATTGGGTCTGCCGCTAAAGAGACGCGAATGGTATCGCCTATTCCTTCAAGCAATAGCATGCCTATCCCCAGCGCGGATTTAACAGTGCCGTTACGAAAACCACCAGCTTCGGTAATGCCCAAATGCAATGGTTGGTCAATGGCTTTTGCGAGTTTTCTATAGGCAGCAAGTGCCATAAAAATCTCTGAGGCTTTCACGCTTATTTTAAAATTCGGGTAGTCGTACTGCTCTAAATAACTGGCGTGGCGAAGTGCTGATTCAACCAATGCATCGGCACATGGTTCGCGATATTTATGTAGCAAATCCCTTTCAAGAGAGCCAGCATTGACACCTATGCGTATGGGAACTGACCGCTCCTTTGCACTATCGATAACTGCTTGAATACGCTCTTTACGTCCAATATTTCCTGGGTTAATACGCAAACAATCAACACCAGATTCCAACACGGCGAGTGCGATTGTATAATCAAAATGAATATCGGCAATCAATGGTACTGGTCGCTGGCGGTAAATTTCCGCAAATGCTTGCGCGGCGTCTTTATCTGGTACCGATATACGAACAGCATCAGCACCAGCTTGTGCGAGCGCGTTGACTTGCTGAACTGTTCCGGCTATATCACAAGTATTGGTATTGGTCATACTCTGTATAGATACAGGGGCATCACCACCAACGGCAAGGTCGCCGACATGAATTTGTCGACTAACGCGACGGCGAATATTGTGTCTGTCTGGTGTATTCATTTCACCATGATTTACTTAATAGTAAAACGGGCAACTTGGCCTCTGGTAAAAGGAGAAATGTCGTAGTGCTGGTAATTGATTTCTACCTTAGCTTTTTTTACATCACCTATGATGATGGATGCTGGTATTTCGATGACTTCGGTGAAGCTGTCACCTTTGTGGTAGATTTTTGATGTTATTTCGGTATCGTTTGCATCAACAATTCGTAACCAGCTATTCCCAGAAAAAACCATATCGATTCGGCGCTGATTATTCGCTAGAGCACTTGCTGCTATACTTATTGACTGCTCTTCTTCAGCAGCACTTGTATCATCAACAACTTCCCAAACTTCTTTTTCAATTATCTGAGAGGGAAGGCTTTCCTTTTTTCCTTCCAGGTCAATTTTTGGAGCTGGACGAAGTTTTTTTTCTTGAGCAGCCAGATCTACAGGTTCTCGGTTTTTAATTTCAACGACTTGTTGATATTCATCTTGGTTGGGTAGAGGGATGAGAAAATTATAGCCAGCAAATGCAAGTACTGCGATAAGTACTAAACCGATAAGTGCATAGAGCTTCCAATGGGTGTTTTTACCATCTTTGAGATTCAGATGGGCGCGGCTATAGTCAACTTCAGAGCGTGTACGTTTATCCCCATCCAGAAAGTGTACTTCTCGGTTATCTTTTTTTTGCATCTGCTCAAGGTGTGGCTCAAGTGTGGCCATGACGTGTTGTACATCAAGGTTGATATGACGCGCATAGTTGCGTACATAGCCTTTTATAAATACTTGGCTACCTATTTTTTGAAAGTCATCTCTTTCAATAGCTTCAATGTTTTCTAAGTCAATAAAAAGGGCATTTGCAACGGCTGCAACTGTGAGCCCTTGTTCCTGACGCTTTTCGTAGAATAGTTGTCCAACAGACGCTAGAGGTTCTTCATAGGTATCGTAGCCTTTTTCTTCGTTTTTCACTCAGGGCATCTCCATGCGTAATATGCGGCTATTCTATAGCCTGATTGCGATTTATGTATGTATTGTTTGAACGGAAGTAGCTACAAGAGAAAGAATACTACTCACAACATCAATTCTTTCGTTATCAGTTTTTGTTACACGACTGACTCGCAATTTGTTGCCAGTACCAAAACTGTAAGTTTGCGGTTCTTTTTGTATAAGTGTGATGATTGTAGAAGGATCAACACTGGTATGAGCAGAAAAAGTGATAAAGCCACCTTCTTTAGAAAACTGTATATGCTGAATACCAAGCTGTTTTGCTTGGAATCGTAAACGGGTGATGCGAAAAAGATTCTGCAGTGGATCTGGCAAGCTACCAAAGCGATCTATCACTTCTACTTTGAGTTCGTTGAGGTTTTCGGAGCTGACGATGCGTCGGTAAAGCAATAGACGGTTATGCACATCTGGCAAATAATCATCTGGAATAAGAGCACTGATACCAAGATCAACTTTGACATCATGATCATTTTCCGCTTTCGGAAGTTCGCCTTTTTGTATCGATTGTATAGCTTGCTCAAGCATGGAAAGATAGAGTGTAAATCCTACTTTTTCTATTTCCCCACTTTGCCCTTCACCCAAAAGTTCGCCAGCACCACGGATTTCCATATCGTGCATAGCAAGTGTAAATCCAGCTCCTAGAGTATTTGTAGTACTAATAGCCTCAAGTCTTTTTTGTGCTTCTCTTGTCGTATGCTCTGGAGCAAGAAGGTAAGCGTATGCTTGGTGATGCGAGCGGCCGACTCGACCACGAAGTTGATGAAGCTGTGCAAGTCCAAAGGTATCGGCGCGTTCAATAATGATGGTATTGGCATTGGGTATATCAATACCAGTTTCGATAATAGTTGTACAAATGAGCACATGAAAGTGGCGCTGATAGAAGCGATTCATAACTTGCTCAAGTTCTTTTTTTGGCATCTGTCCGTGAGCAGTGGCAATTCGTGCTTCTGGCACAAGTTCCATGAGTTGCTGTTTGCGAGCCTCAATAGACTGCACTTTATTGTAAACAATGAACACTTGACCGCCTCTCATCAATTCTCTGAGTATGGCTTCACGGATCAAGCTGTTTTTTTGTGTACGTATAAATGTTTGTATCGCTAACCGATTACTTGGAGCGGTTGCAATAACAGAAAGGTCTCTTAACCCACTCAAAGAAAAGTTCAGTGTTCTTGGTATGGGTGTGGCAGTGAGCGTCAATATATCAATTTCTGCACGTAGTTTTTTGAGCCGTTCTTTTTGTGTAACGCCAAAACGGTGCTCTTCATCAATAATCAACAGGCCCAGTTTATCAAGGTCACGGCGTTTCTCTGTGAGCAACGCGTGTGTTCCAATCACAATGTCTGTTGTCCCATTCTCAAGGTTTTTCCACGCTTGTTCAATTTCTTTATTACTACGAAAGCGAGAGATAGTGTCAATCTTCACTGGCCAAGATGCGAACCTATCACGAAAGGTATCGTAATGCTGCTGTACGAGGAGTGTGGTTGGTGCAAGCATCATGGCTTGCCTATGATTATCAACTGCCAAAAATGCAGCACGCATAGCAACTTCTGTTTTGCCAAAACCTACATCACCACAAATGAGCCTATCCATCGGTTTATCGGCGCACATGTCTTCAATAACTTTATCAATCGCTTGGTGTTGATCAAGCGTTTCGACAAAAGGAAATTCTGTACAGAAGGTATGGTAATTGTCGCCTGGTGTTGCAATACCTTTGCCTTCTTGCGCATCTCTTCTTGCTTGTATTTCTAACAGCTCTATAGCCGCATCCTTTGCTTTTTGCTGTGCTTTATCTTTACGCTTTTGCCAGCGGTCAGAACCAAGTTTATCAAGAGCTAAATTTTCATTGTTCGTGGTTTGGTAGCGAGAAATAAGCTGTAAATCGGTGACAGGGACATAGAGCTTGTCGTCATGAGCGTATTGCAATACAACGAACTCTTGATCATAGCCTTCAATGTGTAAAATTTCTAAACCTATGTAGATACCTATTCCATGCAAGAAATGAACAACAGGTTTTCCTTCTTCTAATTCAACAAGGCTTCTAATGAAGATATTGCCTTCTTGTTGCCGCTCTTCACTGCGTTGTCGAATAGGTCGACTGCCATAGAGTGCATCTTCGGTAATGATGATATGTTTACCAGCTTCCCATAGGCTATCGATGAGTGGCGCAGCACAAATAGCGAGCGGCATTTGCTGTTTGACGAAACTCGACCAGCTATCAACTTTCGTTACTTTTATAGAAGCATCCTGTAACAACTCATGGAGTATTTCGACTCTTCCTTTGGATTCACAGCAAATGATTTTTGGCTCTTTGGTGGCGGCACAAAAATCTATAAAGTTAGCGAGTGGTATTTTATTTCTTGATTGTATCGTGATATCAGGAAGTGGTTTCGAGACCACTTGAGCCTGTACTTTTTGCGTTTGGGATGTAGTAAGGGTAATGCGAGGGAAGGCATGTATTTTTGATAATACTTCTTCGGTACGCCAAAAAAGTGTGTGAGGTTCAAGTATAGGTCGATGAATATCGTAGCGCTGATTTTCGTAGCGTGTCGTTATCTCATTCCAGTATTGATCGGCGGCTTCATCCAGTGAAGACTCAGTGATAATCAGTGTATTACTTGGCAGGTATTCAAAAAAGCTCACCAACTTATCAAAGTAAAGAGGAAGATAGTATTCAATGCCAGCTGGTACAAGGCCAGCTTTAATATCGCAAAAAACATGGCTTTGTCGACTTTCTCCAGCAAACAGGCGATTCCAGTTGGCAAGAAAAGCTGCTTGTTTCTCTGCATCTTTTATGGGCACTTCGCTGGCAGGCATAGAGTGCAAAGAAGGGATGGATTGTACCGACCGCTGTGTTTGGCTATCGAAATAGCGAAGCTCGCTGATTTCATCACCAAAGAAATCCACTCTTACGGGATGGTTTTGTCCCATAGGAAAAAAGTCAATAAGAGAGCCACGAATAGAAAGCTCCCCTGGATCGCTCACATAACTCACCTTGTGATAACCACTAGCAATAAGGTTATCGCGTAGTTTTTGTGGGTGCATGTGTTGACCAACTTTGAGCGAGAAAGTGCGTGATAAGAGGTATTCATGCGGCACCATTTTGTGCAGCAAGGTTGGTAATGCAGTGATGACTAGAGGGGAACCTCCCGAAGCAAGCTGCACCAAAGCTTTCAGTCGAGCCGAAATAATTGCAGGGTTTGGCGAAAAGCTATCGTAAGGAAGTGTTTCCCAATCAGGGAATTCCAGCAAATCGATTGTAGGAGAAAAGAAAGGCAGGCTATGCAGGTAATCGCTTATATGATCACTCTTTGTGGTGATGTAAACAATCGGCCCGTCATGTTGCTTTGCGAGATCAGCTATAGCGAGGCTAGAGGCACTTTTCTCTTTTATTCTCCAGCGGCGAGTATCTGCTGGAGCAGTTGGTATTTGTGTCGATAAAGCGCTCGTCTGCGGCTGCTTTGTTTCTGGCATTATTCGTGTTTCCAGCTACAGGTTATTGGTAGGCGGCGCTCTTTGCCAAAAGAGCGTCGAGTGATTTTTGGGCCTATGGCTGACTGCCGCCTTTTGTACTCACTGTGATCGACCATTGCAATAACTTGTCGAGCATTTTTTTCTCCAGCGTATTGCGCAATAGTACCCAATGGGAGATTGTGTTCAATATAGTCCGTGAGCATGCGATCAAGCAATCCATAATCGGGAAGGCTATCGGTATCTTTTTGATCGGGAAGTAATTCAGCCGATGGTGCTCTGGTAATAATGCGCTCTGGTATTCCATGTTGGGTATGCTGATTGCAGTATTGAGCCAGTGCGTAGACAAGCGTTTTGTTGATGTCTTTTAGTGGGGCAAAGCCGCCGACCATATCTCCATAGAGTGTTGCGTAACCGACTGCCATTTCACTTTTATTGCCAGTTGCTAGTACAAGACTGCCAGTAGCATTGGAAAGGCCCATGAGTAACAGACCGCGACACCTTGATTGTATATTCTGCATGGTGAGTTGCCAAGGTGGTGATTGTGTGTCACAAGTAGGAGCAAGCAATTCCATAAAAGCTGATACTGGCTTTTCAATAGCTATCTCTTGGTGTTCAACCCCATAGTTTTCAGCGAGCTGCTTGGCATCTTCGAGGCTAATTGAAGAAGTAAAGCGATAGGGCATCATAACTGATCGCACAGCATGAGAGCCAAGAGCAGCACAAGCTATGGCTAGAGTAACAGCAGAGTCAATCCCACCAGAAAGACCAATCAACACCTCCCGAAAGCCATTGTGTAACACATAGCTTCTTACACTATTAACGAGTGCTTGGAATACTTGTGCAGTGTCATCATCAAGCTTTATCGCTCTATTTGTTTGTAAGTCTATTGATTGCTTCGCTGAGGTGGTAGCCTTGCTTATATCGCATATGAGTAAATCATCGGCAAACTGGCGTGCCTGACCAACAACAGATCCCTGTGCATCAACTACAAAAGATCCACCATCAAATACCAATTCATCTTGGTAGGCGTGGAGATTGACATAGCCTATAGCCGTATGGGTGCGCTGTGCTAAATCGGCGACAATCTTAGTTCTTTCAGCGGGTTTACCAAGTTCGAATGGGGACGCGTGCATGCTTATGAGCATATCAGCTTTGGCATGTACAATGTTCTGCACCATTTCTTCATGCCACAGTTCTTCACAAATACCAACCATCAAGCGGAAGCCTTTATAAGAAATAAGCGTTTCTTGATCGCCTTGAGTGAAGTGGCGGGACTCATCAAATACCCCATAGTTAGGCAAATGCTTTTTACGATGTTGGTAGCGGATAGCTCCATCCTCAAACCACAATGCGGCGTTATACACCTTGCCATCAGCAAACCAAGGGCAGCCAACAAGAATGGGTAAAGAGTGGCTCGCAGCCATGAGCGCATGGCAGGTAGCAGTAATCTTTTTTTCCATATCAGGACGAAAAAGCAAATCTTCTGGTGGATAGCCACAGACAAACAATTCTGGCAATACTAGCAGATCAATATTGCGCTCGGCAGCTGTAGCAATGTACTTGTGTATAGTCGCGAGATTATGAGAGCAATCTCCAAGTAAAGAAGTTGCTTGGCAAAAGCCAATGCGAAGATTTGCGTGCGTTGTATCCATGAAGTATTGCAGTGATAGATTTTTTTGATAGCTGTGGGCTAGGCCAAGGCGAACGAATTGTAGGATAAAATGGTATCAGACAAGCACCAAAGTGTGTAAGTAACACGCATGCTATTAACGGCGATGAATCATTCAAGCACGATGAATAAGACAGCAATTATGTCTTCATTGGCATATAGGCTATATAATTCCTTGCCGCAGAAACGAGCAACGCAATTGGATAACGCATGACAAGTATTCTTTCAGTACAAAAACTTTCCAAAGTATATAGCACAGGTCATGTTGCACTTGATGATGTAAGTTTAGAGATAAAGAAAGGAGAAATTCTTGCGTTACTTGGTCCCAATGGAGCAGGAAAAACAACGCTCATATCGATTGTCTGTGGTCTTGTCAATGCCTCATCAGGGAACGTAACGGTTGCAGGTTACGATACTGTTTCACACTACCGTCAAACGCGATCAATGATTGGGCTTGTGCCACAAGAGCTGCCACTTGGAATATTTGAAGTCGTACGCGACACCGTTTCGTTTAGTCGCAAACTGTTCGGCAAAAAATCAGATCCAGCGTTTATCAATCAATTACTTAAAGACTTATCTCTGTACGAGAAAAGAAATAGCACCATCATGCAACTTTCTGGTGGCATGAAACGGCGTGTGTTGATCGCAAAAGCACTAGCACATGAGCCGGAAATACTATTCTTGGATGAGCCAACGGCTGGTGTTGATGTTGAGCTACGGCGTGATATGTGGAATATAGTAAAGCAGTTACAACAACGGGGTGTCACCACTATTTTGACAACGCACTATATAGAAGAAGCAGAAGCAATTGCTGATAGAGTTGCTGTACTCACTGGAGGTCGCCTAGTAGTAGTGGATGAGAAACAAAACCTCATGGAAACACTCGGTCGACAAGAGCTTACTATTGTTCTTGATAAACCTCTGGCACACTTACCGCCATCTCTTTTGCCGTTTGGAGTGGTTCTTGCTGACGATGGCTTATCACTTCGTTATAGCTATAACGCAGCAACACATAGCCACGCGGTGAGCGATATGATTGCTGCCGTTCATGCTGCTGGCATCGACTATAAAGATATAACAACCCACATATCATCTCTTGAAGATATTTTTGTTGACCTGGTAAAACAAGCATGAATATCCACGCTGTACAAGCTATCTATTGTCACGAGATGAGGCGATTTTTTAAAACTATTGGACAAAGCATCGCTTCTCCAGTTATTTCCACATCCCTGTATTTTGTTGTTTTTGGTGCGGCGATAGGATCAAAAATTAACAGTATCGATAGTGTTCCCTATGGGCTGTTTATCGTGCCAGGGATGTTGATGTTTGCGCTCCTTACACAAAGCATCAGTAACGCCTCTTTCGGTATATTTTTCCCGAAATTTACCGGCACCATTTATGAGATTCTTTCTGCCCCAGTTTCCGCACTTGAAGTAGTTCTTGGCTTCGTTGGTGCATCCGTCAGTAAATCGTTACTTGTTGGAACGATTATTTTGCTAACAGCAAACTTCTTTATAGATTTGCGTATCGACCATCCAGCGCTCATGGTGCTCTTCTTTCTGCTGACTTGTATAACCTTTAGCCTTTTCGGATTCATTATTGGCATGTGGGCTTCAAACTTTGAAAAGCTACAGATTATTCCTATGCTTATTATCACCCCACTGGTCTTTCTTGGCGGGAGTTTTTACTCGGTAAAAATGTTGCCAGATGTTTGGCAAACTGTTTCGCTCTTTAATCCTGTACTCTATTTAATTAGCGGTTTTCGCTGGAGCTTTTTTAGCTCTGGTGATGTGACTATCGGTACGAGCCTTATAGCTATTGCCACTATTCTTTGTATATGCTCAAGTATTGTTTGGCTGATTTTTCATACAGGTTATAAGCTTCGAAGCTGAGCACATTGTTTGTACAGAGCGAATGCCCGTTACATTGGATTGAGTGAAGCCATTCATGAATCGCCTTGGTGTTTGTAGCAAATGCTATGCCATTGGCAACCAGCGCAGGCGGTAGCAAACTGTTGCTTGCCAAATGCTTGCTTGATACTTTTCACCCAATTTTCTGGCAGCGGCTTTGTACCATCTATATCCAAATGATGAGCGATAAGCGACCAAGCTTTCTGGTCTCTTTCTTGTACTGAACTTTCATCACAATGCCAGTGTTTGGAACCAGCGAGTGGCGCACAAATATCATCTGCACCTTGTACGATGACCGTTTCTTCTCCCGATTGTATACGCTCGACAATATCTTTCATATTGCGTACGAACGCCTGGTTATAGCCCTTACCAGAAAAGTTGACTATGCAGAGAAGGTGATGTGGTCGCAAGCGTAGCATGTCATCAATCAGCAGTAGATGATGGAACTGCTCATACTCTTTTTGATAGATAAGTTCTTCTTTACCAGCGCTATATACCCAAAGCAGTGTACATTTTGATAAGGCGTTGAATCACCAGTATGAATGCTGCTGTTCGTAAGTCTTGTACTTTGTCGTTTGTATTCCATACATGGGAAATATCAGCATAGGCAAGTTGTATCTTTTCTTCCAGACCAGATCGCACCAAGTCAATTTCGCTAGCGCCGAAAGAAAAGGCAGATGATTTATCAAAGCGATTACCAGTCATCTTCTCAATAGCGCGTGTCAAATAAGTGTAGCTTTTTTCATCTTGCCGCCTTTCCATAAGGCCAAATGGCATATGTGTGATGTTTTTTACCCACTCAAAATAGCTGACAATAACACCACCAGCGTTAACAAAAAGATCAGGCAAAATAACGACTCCCCGTTGCCGAAGTATGGCATCAGCTTGAAATGTTACTGGTCCATTGGCAGCTTCCACTACGACCTTTGCTTGAATGAGAGGGGCATTATCTTGGTGTATAACAGATTCCAGTGCTGCGGGTATGAGCAAGTCACACGGCTGCTCTAAAACAGCGTTTCCGTTTGACTCAAAGCTTCCTCCATGAAAGCCTTTTATTGATCCCGTCTCTTGCAGGTGCTTTTTCAACGCATCAATATCAATGCCGCGCTCGTTAATGATGGCGCCATCATATTCAATAACCGCTCGAACAATACACCCATCTTCTTGGCTTAAAAACTTAGCAGCGTGATAACCAACATTCCCTAACCCCTGCACAATGATTTTTTGCTTGCTCAAAGGCCCTTGTATCTTAGAGCGCTTCAAATCTCCTGCATTGGCAAAGAAAGCACGAATAGCGTATTGAACGCCCCTTCCAGTGGCTTCGGATCGCCCATCAATACCACCTGCTCCAACTGGTTTTCCAGTTACACAGGCTATAGCGTTAATATCTCTAGGTTGCAGGCGTTTATATTCATCTGCAATCCAAGTCATAGTCGTTTCGCTTGTCCCTAAATCAGGGGCAGGAACATTCTGGCTTGGGCTTAAAAAATCGTGGCGTGCAAGTTCCTGAGTAAAGCGGCGTGTAATGCGCTCAAGCTCAGTGTCATCCCAGTCAGAGGGATTAATTGCCAAAGCTCCCTTAGAGCCACCAAAAGGAACATCAACCAAAATACATTTATAAGTCATGAGTGCGGCAAGTGCTTCAACTTCTTCAAGGTGAACATTTGGAGCATAACGAATACCACCCTTGGCAGGGCTAGAATGGTTAGAGTGAACCGAACGGTATCCAGTGAAAGTATGCATTTTTCCGCGTAGCCTCACACCGAATCGTGAGATAAAAGTCGAATTGGTAACTTTTATTTTGTATGCGAGCTTGTCGTCAACACCAACGATTGCCGCCGCCTTATCGAAACTGGCATCAACATCCTGTAGAAATTGAGAAGCATTTGTTATGCTATTCATGATTTTTTCTTCCTACCTACCTAGTGGCGCGTGCAAAAACAAGATACATATTGTATCTATAGTAAGTAAAAGCAAAGGCAAATAACGACCTTCTTTTTGATAAGAAAGAGAAGCTTCATCAAGCATTCGATGTCCTGCAAAAGCTGCCAAGCATACAAAAGCGAATGGCTTCAAAGAAGCCATTCGATTGGGCGGCTGTATCAGTGTGAGCAAAGAAAGTTCTCAAAAACAGAAACGCCTTCTTGACTTACCTATTCGAGCAACTATAATGCCGCCCTCCAGCCAATAGCAGCTTGGAACTGGCACAGAAAACCCTTATTCGTAAGGGAGAAGTCTTTGTCAGTAGTCTTTAGAAATTCGGCAATCACACATTGAAAATATGTAAAGAAATAATCTTTAATATCAGGCGTTAAAAACCACTGATGTTTTAGGGTTATATGGTCAAGTAATAAAGTGCACAAGGTGGATGCCTTGGCAGTTGGAGGCGATGAAGGACGTAGGAGCCTGCGATAAGCCTAGGAAAGCTGGCAAACAAGCGTTATATCCTAGGATTTCCGAATGGGGAAACCCGGCCATTTATGGTCATCGTTAACTGAATACATAGGTTAACGAAGCGAACCCGGAGAACTGAAACATCTAAGTACCCGGAGGAAAAGAAATCAACCGAGATTCCCTGAGTAGCGGCGAGCGAAAGGGGACCAGCCCAAAAGCTTTTTATTGTTAGCAGAATTGTTTGGAAAAGCAAGCCGTAGACGGTGATAGCCCGGTACGCGAAAACGGTAAAAAGTCAATTGAGTAGGTCGGGACACGAGAAATCCTGATTGAATATAGGGGGACCATCCTCTAAGGCTAAATACTACCAACTGACCGATAGTGAACTAGTACCGTGAGGGAAAGGCGAAAAGAACCCCTGTGAGGGGAGTGAAATAGATCCTGAAACCTTGTGCATACAAGCAGTCGGAGCCCGTTTACGGGTGACGGCGTACCTTTTGTATAATGGGTCAGCGACTTACTTTTATTGGCAAGCTTAACTTTTTTGAGGGAGGCGTAGGGAAACCGAGTCTTAACCGGCGCCAGTCGATAGAAGTAGACCCGAAACCGAGCGATCTAGCCATGGCCAGGTTGAAGGTTGGGTAACACCAACTGGAGGACCGAACCCACTTATGTTGAAAAATGAGGGGATGAGCTGTGGCTAGGAGTGAAAGGCTAATCAAGCTCGGAGATAGCTGGTTCTCCGCGAAAACTATTTAGGTAGTGCCTCGAATATTACTCTTGGGGGTAGAGCACTGTTTCGGCTAGGGGGTCATCCCGACTTACCAAACCGATGCAAACTCCGAATACCAAGAAGTACAGTTCGGGAGACACACGGCGGGTGATAACGTCCGTCGTGGAGAGGGAAACAACCCAGACCCTCAGCTAAGGTCCCAAAGATGTGGTTAAGTGGGAAACGATGTGGGAAGGCATAGACAGCTAGGAGGTTGGCTTAGAAGCAGCAATCCTTTAAAGAAAGCGTAATAGCTCACTAGTCGAGTCGGCCCGCGCGGAAGATGTAACGGGGCTCAAACCACACACCGAAGCTAGGGGCTTGTGCTTAGCACAAGCGGTAGCGGAGCGTTCTGTACGCCTGCGAAGGTGAGTCGAGAGGCTTGCTGGAGGTATCAGAAGTGCGAATGCTGACATAAGTAACGATAAAACGGGTGAAAAACCCGTTCGCCAGAAGACCAAGGGTTCCTGCGCAACGCTAATCGGCGCAGGCTGAGTCGGCTCCTAAGGCGAGGCTGAAAAGCGTAGTCGATGGGAAACAGGTTAATATTCCTGTACCATTTTTTGCTGCGATGGGGAGACGAAGAAGGCTAGGTTGGAACACCGTTGGTTGTGTGTATCTAAGGCTGTAGACAGAGTGTTTAGGAAAATCCGGACGCTTAATGTCGAGAGCTGATGGCGATGATCCCTTTGTGGATTAGAGCAACTGATGCCATGCTTCCAGGAAAATCCTCTAAGCTTCAGGCAAAAAAGACCGTACCCTAAACCGACACAGGTGGTCAGGTAGAGAATACCAAGGCGCTTGAGAGAACTTGGGTGAAGGAACTAGGCAAAATGGCACCGTAACTTCGGGAGAAGGTGCGCCAATCTTGGTGAAGAGCCTTGCGCTCGGAGCTGAGGTTGGTCGAAGATACCAGGTGGCTGCGACTGTTTATTAAAAACATAGCACTCTGCAAACTCGTAAGAGGAAGTATAGGGTGTGACGCCTGCCCGGTGCCGGAAGGTTAAGTGATGGGGTTAGCTTCGGCGAAGCTCTTGATCGAAGCCCCGGTAAACGGCGGCCGTAACTATAACGGTCCTAAGGTAGCGAAATTCCTTGTCGGGTAAGTTCCGACCTGCACGAATGGCGTAACGATGGCCACGCTGTCTCCACCCAAGACTCAGTGAAATTGAAATCGCTGTTAAGATGCAGTGTTTCCGCGGCTAGACGGAAAGACCCCGTGAACCTTTACTATAGCTTTACACTGAATTTTGACTGTACTTGTGTAGGATAGGTGGGAGGCTTTGAAGCGATGACGCTAGTTATCGTGGAGCCAACCTTGAAATACCACCCTGGTACAGTTAGGGTTCTAACCTAGATCCGTAATCCGGATCAGGGACAGTGTATGGTGGGTAGTTTGACTGGGGCGGTCTCCTCCCAAAGAGTAACGGAGGAGCACGAAGGTACCCTCAGCACGGTCGGACATCGTGCGTTGCGTGTAAAGGCATAAGGGTGCTTGACTGCGAGACAGACAAGTCGAGCAGGTGCGAAAGCAGGTCTTAGTGATCCGGTGGTTCTGTATGGAAGGGCCATCGCTCAACGGATAAAAGGTACTCCGGGGATAACAGGCTGATACCCCCCAAGAGTTCACATCGACGGGGGTGTTTGGCACCTCGATGTCGGCTCATCTCATCCTGGGGCTGAAGCAGGTCCCAAGGGTATGGCTGTTCGCCATTTAAAGAGGTACGCGAGCTGGGTTTAGAACGTCGTGAGACAGTTCGGTCCCTATCTGCCGTGGACGTTAGAGATTTGAGAGGAGCTGCTCCTAGTACGAGAGGACCGGAGTGGACGAACCGCTGGTGTTCCGGTTGTGATGCCAATTGCATTGCCGGGTAGCTACGTTCGGAAAGGATAACCGCTGAAAGCATCTAAGCGGGAAGCCTGCCTCGAGATAAGATCTCTCTGATTCTTCGGAATCTATAGGACCCTTGAAGACTACGAGGTTGATAGGTCGGATGTGTAAGTACAGTAATGTATTGAGCTAACCGATACTAATTGTCCTATTGGCTTGACCATATAACACCTAAACCATACGGTTGTTAGCCTGTAAAAAAAGGTTATAGTGATTGCCGATTGCTATTGATATAGCGAAAGAATTTGAGCGAAAGCTCATAAAAGTTTGTCTGACGACAATAGAGTAGTGGTACCACCTGATCCCATGCCGAACTCAGAAGTGAAACGCTACATCGCCGATGGTAGTGTGGGGTCTCCCCATGTGAGAGTAGGTCATTGTCAGGCATTATTAATTTGAAAGCCCCGCAGGGTTAACCTTGCGGGGCTTTTTTGTATGCGGGTATTGCGGAAGTCAGCACCACAAGTGTGTAATGCTAAAATATATGATAATCACATCTAGTTGCATATGTAATTATTGTATTGTATGCAAGCACCTCGCGAGTAGCCTACTCATACGCTGAGGATATTAGCAATAGTATAAATGTAGTATAGAAAGGGATAATATTATGCAATCTTACCGTGGCACATATACAAAACTTTTAGGCATAATAGCACTCAGCATACTTGTGCTTACTGCCTCTTGTAATGGAGGCGGAAGCTCATCATCAGGACAGCCAACAAGTACTTCTCCAACTACCCTAAAAGCGGAATTAGGCATAGGGTCTATACAACTTAGTTGGGAAAAATCAGCCGGCGCTACCTATTACAATATTTACCGAGATATAACGAATGAAAAGCCGGCCACACCAATAGTGGAACAACTTGAAGCTACAAATTATACAGATACAGCAAATTTAAGTGAAGACACAACTTACTACTACTGGCTAGAAGCGTGTAATGCTATTGCATGTTTGTCAGGTATAGCAGATGCAAATATTCTCTTTATCGATAAAAAGGCACCAACAGACCCGACGAGCTTAAGTGCGGTACTAGACTTAGGATCTATACAGCTTAGTTGGGAAGCATCAGACAGCGCTACCTATTACAACATTTACCGAGATACAACGAATGACAAGCCAGCCACACCAATAGTGGAACAACTTGAAGCTACAAGCTATACGGATAAAAAAGACTTAAGTGACAACACAACCTACTACTACTGGCTAGAAGCATGTAATGATGTTGCGTGTTCGTCGGGTACAGCAGCTGCAAACATTGTTTTTGTAGATAAAAAAGAACCAACAACCCCAACTACTCTAAACGTGGCACTAGGCGTAGAATCTATACAGCTTGGTTGGGACGCATCAGCCAACGCCACCTATTACAACATTTACCGAGATACGACGAATGATAAGCCAGTTACACCACTGGCGAAGCACTTGGCAAGTTCGGGTACAAGCTATACGGATAAAAAAGACTTAAGTGAAAACGCAACCTACTACTACTGGCTAGAAGCATGTAATGATGTTGCGTGTTCGTCGGGTACAGCAGCTGCAAACATTGTTTTT
>JAOPUL010392792.1:0-11666 GCA_027564515.1 Octopus rubescens | reverse complement strand
GAATGAATGCTCAACACCGCATTGATGGATAAAGATTCATTATTTGTGTACTAGGGCTACCATTAGTTTCGGGTTGAAGAGAACTCAACAGTTATTCAAGCCGATTTCATAGAGAAATTGGCGATTGTCTCCATTATGGAAAGCAATTCACGGAAAATCTCGCGAGAATATTCGGTAAATAACAGGTCAAAAGAAAGAACTCTTTGGAATAAACGGTTTCGTGGGTGTTTATTCTGGAGTTATTTAACTTGAATTTGTTTTTTGGGGAACAAATTAAAGTTATGAATGTTTTTACCTAAGCAAGGGAAATAGTCTCCAGGATAAAATGCCTCCCCCTCCCCAACAAGTTAATTCCAAAGTGTTGTTGCCCCTTCACCTCTTTCTTACCGAATTTTCTCGCGAGATTCTTCATGATTTGCTTTCCGAAATGGAGACAATCACCAGTTTCTCTCACCGACACGAAACACATCGTAGCCCTAATACACAAATATATATATATATATATTAACAAATATAGAGAGCAAAAAGGCTACAAGCCGTATTACGGAATTACCGGGTAGGTAGAAATTATCAAATATATTAATTTAGTGCTCTCGGAGAGAGGCTGTATTACTAGAAATAGGAGCTAAAGCTCCAGCTTGTTACTTTATAATCTGATATCGTACAGGTAGAGCATGTACTCGTCCCCATCGGGCAAGCTAACACGTGATGCACTGGACCTAGGTTTCGAAGATACCTACCTTCACATCAGTCAGTGTTGCATGTACCGATGGAGCGACTGTTACCCTGCCAGGGTATATAGACCTATATTTATAAAACATCTAAGGATGTTATTAATTATTAATATTTATATTTAAAAATATAGAGAGCCAAAAATGCTCAAGTCGCAATATGTAATATGTAGAAATTATCAAATATATGAATAATACAATATCAGACTATAACTCAACATTCTGGAGCGTTAGTTCCTATATCTAGTATTATAGGCGCTCTCCGAGAGCCTTCAATTCATTAATTTGATAATTTCTACCTACCGTTAATTTCGTATTACGGCTTGTAGATTCATGCATCACGTGTTACCTTGCCCGATGGGGACGCTTATATCCCCTGCCAATACATTATCAGACTATAACTTAACAAGCTGGAGCTTTAGTTTATCTCTCTCTCCCTCTCTCTCTCCCTCTCTTTCTCTCTCTCTCTCTCTCTCTCTCTCTCTCTATATATATATATATATATGAACGCGTAGTTAGAGTAATTGGTTCGTGATGATAGTTTATACAAGGAAACGCTTTACTAGGCTACTCTTAATTGCCTACTAATTGCAAATCCTAATAAATCAAGGAAATACTATTAAGATCAACACTTTGTCTATTCACTTTTACAACTACTAGAGTATAGTTATTCTTCAACGAAGTTTGATCTAAAGGTTTTATAACTCCGATTCAGTAGTAGAAGTTTGGAAATTCTGTAAATAGTTCCAATTCCCACGACTTCTTTGAAGCAAAGATTGTTTTTGATAGAATGAAATTTACTAATTATTATCTGAAATAAATTAATAATGTTCCGATATATAAATGGTTATCACTGTTTTTGATGTGGTTGTTGTTTCGACACACGTAACCCTGATTAAGTAAAACATATGAACAAATGTATTCCGGCCTTGATATCTCGGAAGTTTACAAATATTTGCTTTAAACATATCTTATAGTTTGCGTATTTTGTGTCTGCATGAAGATTCTTACAGAGTATATATTTTTATGTATTTTGGGAGTTGCACTTTGTAAGTTTCAGTTGTGCACAAGGTGCATGGTATTTTTATTTCGTTATACGCATTTTATGTAGCCCTTGCATTATCTAATATCACTTTCATTTCTTTTTTAGAATGTGATCGAGGAAAATGTGTCACTTATTTTCAACCGAGTCAAAGCTTCGACAGTGACTCGAATAAAGCGATGTTCTGTAGCAGGTCTCTACATATTACCTTTCAAGTGGTCTTTGAAGCATAGCAGCGTTCATCCTCTTGTCATCCAGGTAGGGACATAAACAAGCTGCAAGCACTCATCCTGTTGTGCAACGATCCTTTCATGCAACTGTGTAAAGATCTTCAGCCAATGGCCTTGCATTCCATCCGGTCCAGGTCCTTTCCAATTTGCTATTTATTTTTAGCTTCAGTATCACTTTATATAGATAAATTCTGACGTTCTTTTACCTTGGTATACTGCCGTTAGTCTTTCCACCTGCCTTAGTCACTCTGCACTTTTGTTGTGTCTCACCGGCCTGTTCCACGGCTCTCCCCAAAATACTTTGCTTTCTTCTGCATCTGGAATCAGATCCTGATGATATTCCCCCTCTATTTCCTCAAACAGGCTATTTGATTGGAAAATTCTATTCTGTTCAAGACCTTTGCATCTAGTATCAGACCTTTTCGATTTGGACTTTAACGCTGTCACCCTTAGTGACAATTCTTCATGAACTGTTTGCTTCCCCCTTTCTTCGAACCTGTATTGTCCGTTCAATTTTCTGGTTACTACTTCATTTTTGAGCTCTCCCCTCATTATCCTATTTAATTGTCCTTGTTCTTTCCGTGTCTTTTCCAGCTTCTCTTCCTCTAGTTTGGTTCTTTCTTTTCTTCTCCTTTCATTTCCTCAGTATTCCACTTGTATCCGACTGCGTCAGCTACAACATTAACAGCAGCTACGATTAGCTGGTTTGTTTGACTAATATGCTTTTGTTTTAATCAAGATCAAAACGTCGTTTACTTTGCCTTTGGCTCTTCTTAGTTTACCTCTGTCCATATATCTTACATTTGGTGGTACTTCTTTATTTTCATCATACATTTTACCTTGCAGCATTTCTAAGATCTCCTCCTCTTCGTCATTCAAATCATGTGTAGCATTTCCTGCCATTTGCTCAACTAAGTCAGCTTCTCTATTTACTTGTTTGGTATTCTCAGGCACATACAGATTTCCCCTTTTTTTATATTCTTCAGTTCTTACCCCTTCAGTACCAGTTCCTGCTTTTGATGTTTCACTCTCTTTCTGTTCTCTTTTTATTCTTCTCTGAATTTCTTCAGCCTCTAATCCTGTAACCTAGTCGTTCATACGGATTGCCCTTGCCTGGTCTATCCATCGCTGGGCGAATGCTTCAAAAAACTCATTTTTCATCCCATATTTTCTTCTTTCGTTTCACGAATCGTCTTTTATTTGGCTCTCTTCTCAGCCAGCATTCAATTACAATTTTATTTACCTCTTTTTCCCATTTCATTTTCTGTTTTCTTTTGCACTTTTGACTCCGATTTTGGCGCCCTTATGAATGGGTGGAAGATGACCTGCGGGAGATTGATCAGGCACTCTTTGCCCGCCGTGCGCGACACCTTCACTGTTCCCAGTTCCAGTCCCGTTATTACAGTTGTGATTATTATTACTATATCTAGCCTTCGGTGCTCTAACACTTTGTCTCTCTGGAAGTCAAACTCCTAGAGGATCTTTGCCTTCACGTTTTCGTCCAATACAGTTTCTGGTGTATATTCGTACGAAGCACCCGTTACCTCGTCTCCGAACTTCTGGCATATTAGCCAGTGCAGGTTTTTGGCTACCTTGTTGTGTCTGCGCTAGTACACTTTTTGTGCAAGTCTTTCACAACCACTAACAATGTAAGTCAGGTTCTCGACCTTTTTCCCACACATTCTGCAGATGTTCGTTGTACTTGTGCGGTATATATCCCTTTTCACAGAGTTGGTATTCAATGCCTGGGCCTGGGTAGCAATGATTAGGTTTTCAGTCTTCTTTTTAAAGTCAACCTTTCTGAACTAACTACATAATGTTTCCTTGTCATTTAGTTTTTAGTTTCACGGTGGAAATGAACATGTACTTCCCTGTGGAGTAGTGCTTCGTCTCTCTCTCTCTCTCTCTCTCTCTCTCTCTCTAATATTATCAATAATATTAATACGGTAACGTTAGTGTTTTTTACCTGTGGTGTGTGTCACACTTTGTTGCTTAATAACAAAAAAAAGCACTCTTGTAATTCCTATCTAAGATTTGAAACCACCACTTATGTATTATAATAATACTTTTCGACACCCATAACTACTGGCCAACCAAACCAAATAATGAGTTCTGTTAGAAAATTAAGATACTTAAATATAATGTCCGTAAACATTATTTTTATTTTGTTACTTTCGTTTTATTGACGTGTAGACAACGTCGTCTCACTCAGTCTCTGTGTCTCACACACACGCACGCATACATAACGAAAAGAAGTATGCATATGTATTTATGTGTGTACGTGTATATGAAAGATAATGGCTGTATGTGTGTGTTTGTGTGCGTGTGCGACTAACTACAAATACATACAGCCGAACAATGCGTGCGCGCACACACGTACACCCACTCACTTCCATACACACGTACATACATGAATAACTACTTACAACTTTCAGTTCAAAGTCAACGTCGCTTTCTACGTCATGAAAACAAATGTAAATAAATAAAATAATTTTCCTGACATTAACGAACATTGACTGAAACAAGTAAAAGAATAAAAGAATACGTGAAAAACGTTCCGTACCACTAAACCAAGAGGGTCTCTCTGTTTGCATTTGCGTAACTGTGATATTTTGGTTGGATTATATAGTTATCGGTTTTACTCTTCTTTCTATATTATGTAACTGTCGCAATATACTTTCTACTATAGGCACAAGTCCTGAAATTGATTGGGAGAAGGGCCAATCGATTGGATCGAACCAGTGCGCAACTGGTACTTAGTTTATCGACCCCGAAAGGATGAAAGGCAAAGTCGACATCGGCAGAATTTGAACTCAGAACGTAAATACATACGAAATACCGCTATGCATTTCGCTCGGCGATCTGAAGTTTCTGCCAGCTAGTCGCCTTTAACTGTCACAATATTGAACCATTTCTCATGGCACCAGCACACAATTTACAGATGCTTACATTTTTTATGTTTTCCGTGAATTTTTCACGGGTCCAATTAGATATTATTATTATTATGAAGATGTCGCACGGTACCCAATATTATGGTGTTGTAAATTATATTGTGTGTACGGGGCGGTTTATACTGTCTGTCAAGTCACAAAAAGGACCTCAGACAGACAGTACTTTACGCAGTATGCGTGCAGTTCCAAGTAACGCTGATGTTTGCAATCCATCAAGATTGTAGGGAATTTCTAAAGTGTCCAGATGCTTCATCAGGCACGGTGGTATTGAACCCAATGCTCAGATGAAAACAGGGACAATCTTAGTGCTTGACTCTCGCGGCTACTACATCTTGGCGATCTCAAATTTCCTTTCCTACCACGACGAACTGCCGTCGCTCTCGACGATGCAATCGGAGCGCTGCGAAAGGCCGATAACAGCTTCTAAAATACGGAGCAATGACTAGCTGCACGAGGGGTAAATCGCCTGGTTTCGGTGGTCTACCATTCGAGCTTTACGCTTGCGTGCCAGACTTGTTCGGTGACCTCTTGGCAATCCTTTACTGCAACTGGCAACAGAATGGGAGAACTCGCAGAGTTCGCGATAGCGTTGCCGAGAAATGATCCGAACAAGGCTCTGTGCGCTTTGGGTATGTGCTGTGGTTTGTTTTGGTGTTATTTTCACTATTGAAAGTGATTTACGTAGGATATGTGCAGTGCCAAGTAGTGCTATTTTATGCATGTTATACATATTCATAAGTCCTGGTATTTTGGTTATGTATTTCTTTGTACGTTTTTTAATCATACCTAATGAACCTATTATTATACAGGTTGTTTCTGTTTTTAGGCTCTACATTCGGGTTATCACTATTTTTGCATCTTTATATCTTGAGAGTTTCTACGTTTCTTTTAGAGACACCTTGTCGTCTGGTGTGATTGATACATCAATTAGGAGGCATTTTTTCTTCTTGATGATCTCTGACAAATATATCCGGACTATTAGCCTTGAGCTCCCTATCTGTGTAAATTGGCATATACCAGAATATGGTTGCTTTGTCATTTTCTGAGACCTTTTCTGGGGTATGCCTATACCATCTTTTTTCTGTTGTCATTCCGTGGTGTTGGCATAGCTTCCAGTGTATATAGGCCGCAACTCTGTCGTGTTTGTGGATATATTCCTTCTTAGCCAGGACTGGGCAGCCAAAGACGATAGGATTTATTGTTTCTTCCCTATCACCACATATTCTGCAATTATTTATAGTATTTTTCTTCATAATATGCTTCTGGTAGTTTCTGGTGGGGAGGCTTTGATCTTTGGCTGCAATTAAATATCCTTCAGTCTCTGCTTTTGAGTCCTGAGATTCTCAACCATTGTTGGGATTTTACTATATCTCTTTTCTGTTTAGCTTATCCCAGTATTTGGCATGTAAGGGGTTTTCTTGCCATCGTTTTATCATGGTATTTTGTTGTTCCAGTTTTGATTTACATTTCAGTTGCTTTACAACTTTTGTTGTTTGTTCTTCTTCTTCGTAGTTGTCAGTTACAATGACTTCGTTCTTGTATTGTTCAGGTTCCTTAAAGACAGAAATCAAGTCTTTTTTTGCTCATGTTTTGTGGCTATGTGTACCAGTTTTCCTTCGTTGGCAATTAGATATTTCTGTAATCCTACGGTGGCTCTTTTATAGTAGGTTTCTAGTTGTATCAGGCCTCACTCACCTTCAATTCATTATATATATATAAGCTTTCTATGTCAGATTTTGGGTGGTGTATTCTTTATTCCGTCATTATTTTTCTTTTTTTTCCTGTCTAGTTTGATTAGTTCATTTAGTGTCCTATTAAGAATATTGTAAATGTAACTTATAACTGGGACAGCTAGAGTATTGATACTTATTATCTTGTTTTTTGCATTGAGTTTTGCTTTAATTATTAATCCTACCCTTCTATAGTATTCATTGCTTATCTTCTCTTTCATTTGTGTGTGTGTTGTTCTGTATCTATTTCATTGATTCCTAGGTATTTTTATGTCTGAGTTTGGTATAATTCTCTTATTTCATTTTCTTTATCTAGTATGATATTATTACTCTTAAATAGATTTCCTCTTTCCAAGGTTGCTTTTGCACACCTTTCTAAGCCGAATTTCATGTTTATTTATTTGGTAAATTCATGCACTGTCCGTAGCAATGCCTCCATTTGTATATCATTTGCAGCATACAGTTTTAGAAAATCCATATACAAGAGATGGGTTGATTGTTTTACCGTAACATTTGTATCCACATCCAGTTCTGTTTAACATGTCAGTTAAAGGCGTTAATGCCAGGCAGAAAAGGAGTAGAGAGAGCGTATCTCCTTAGAATATTCCTGTTCTAATGGGGATGGCTTTAGTTTTTATGATTCCCTCTTTTGTCTGGAACTGCAGCACTGTTTGCCAGTTATTCATGGTATGTTTTATATATTCTATTATTGTTGGTGCTACTTTGTCCATTGCTAGTGTTTCCATGATCCACGTGCGAGGGATATTGTCAAAAGCCTTTCACTGATCGATCCAAGCTATGCTTAATGCTTTTCTTTTAATCGGCTGTCTTCGTTTATGGTTTTATTGATATAAGCCTTTGCAGCATATCTTCTCTTCTTCTGGAAACAAGTTGTTTTCTTCCAGATGTCTGCTTATTCTCTGCGAGATTATTGCAGTTAAGGCTTTGTAAGTCTTAGGGAGACATGTTAACGCTCTGTAATTTTGTGGGTTTGCCGTTACAATGGATTTGGGAATTAGAATGGTTTTTACCCTTCTGTGAGCCATTCAGGTGTTATCTCTGGTTCTACTACCATCTCAATGAAGTTTTCTGCCAACGTCATGTATCTCTCCTAAATATTTTAACCAGAAATTGGGTATCTTTTCGTGCCTGGTCGCCTTCCAATTGTTTAATTTTTGCAATGTATGGGTGACCTCTTCTGTTGTTATAGATGTCCAGACTTGCTTTGGTGATGTTCTTGTTTTTATAGAACTTTTCTGGGGTTATTCCTTCGCTGACCATACCTCTTTCCAAAATTCTTCCACTTATTTTGCTGTTGGTGCCGTATTGATCTCTATTTTATTTTTACGAAGATCGTGGAAAAATCGTTTTGGATTCGAGGTGAACTGTTTGTTTTATTCAAAGAATCGTTGGCGTTTCTCATACAGGCGGATTCTTTGTGCTTTGGCGAGGATATCTTGCTTTAGCTGTTCTTTTACCTCAGTTATACCTGGTTTGGTAATTTTGTATTTTTGTAGTATTTTTCGTTCTTTTTGTTGTTTAGTGGTGTTGTTTGTCTATTAATTTCATTTAGGATTGACGGATCCTTTCTTTTATTTTCTATTTATTTTCTAGATATAATGTTTCCATTGCGTTTATTTATTTTTGTTTAGTTTCTTTTTTGTTGGGGGGTGTACACCTATTTGGATGGATTTGAGGGAGTATCCAATTTCGTTTTTGGCCACAGTGGCTGCTGCATATATCATTACATAAAATCTGGTCTTATTGACATTTGTTTCTGTTACGATTAGTTATGTGACCTCCAGTTTTATGTTATTTATTATTGTTGCTGTCCTATTATTAACTTTAATCTTTGGGAAGTAGAACCGATGGTCTATACGGAGTTCTCTGACTTTTAATTCCTTGATTATAGTCATTTTTAAAGTATCATAATCATGGTTTCTACCTTCATTTTTTCCGGTTTTTAGGTTTGTTCTGCATTCCTTCCCGCTTACATTTTTGTCTATATTGTTTTGGTCTGGTATATTTTGGTCATCATTATGCATTTCTAGAGTTTGGATTTGTTGTGTTTCTTCATTTACTTCGTTTTTGTTGTATATGTTAGGTCTTTCTTCATATTTTACAATCCCAGAACTTAAGTTATTGTTAGGTATTGTTCTATGATTACTATTTGTGTTTTTCTGATGTATTTTTCCTTTTGTATGTTCTATTTCAATTTCTGATATACTTTATGTTTTCAGAATGTAACTTCTTATGTTGGCTAGTTTATTAGGGATCATAGTTATATCCCTCTTTAGGCTATAGTTCTTCCAGATTTTATTATTATTATTATTATTATTATTATTATTATTATTAGTAGTAGTAGTAGTAGTAGTAGTAGTAGTAGTAGTAGTAGTAGTAGTAGTAGTTTTATGAGTTTATATTCTTCTTTCAATTTTGTTTTCATCTCATGTCGAGCGTCTTCCCGACTCCTAGACTCCTGACACCAGCTGTTTACGTCACCTTTTTATGTTGTAGGTCAATTTGTAAAGTCATTTGTTCTGCTTAAGTGGTGTTTGGTCAATCGAAAAGCAACGCCAAATAGAATTGAAGAAAAAATCCTGAACGTATGTTTTGTGTTGATTTTAATAAAACATGCTTTTGTTCTCTAAAAGTCATTCTGTGAAATAAACATCTGTTCAATGCCTATATAAACTAGCTTCTGAAACGGAATTATCATCACTTGCTCACTTGCAATCACTAATCATGAAGGTTCAAGCAATTCTCATTTTCGTCTTTGCATTTGCATACATCAATGGTAAGTATCTACATTTCTAATTAAGATATACTTCTTTCAGCAGGTGTGAAATTAAAGTTGGAATTTTAATTTAAAGTAGCAGTATATCAAAGTAGCAGTATATCAATGCAACACATTCATAACATCAATGAGCCTGACACTTCTAAATGCTTTAAAATGTATCTGTACTCTCTCTCTATTTGAACAAATATTACTTAATTCAAGAGAATTAAATATTCTTTCAATTTTTATGAATTAGACATAGCTCTTCCCGTAAGGAAGGATTTTAATTTGCTCTTAAAGATATTTACGTCTCGTCATTGTTCAACTTATTGTGCAGTTATGGAAGAAGCATGAATGTGTTTAAGTTGATCGGACGCCCAATCGCCTAAACGTTTCGTGATACGCCATCCATAACGATTCAAAATCGTCGTCTTAATCACAATTATAGCACAGTGATCAATGTATGGATATTTCCTAGGAAAATATTTGAACACAATACTGAAGGCTACCGTTGCATTCCCCTAATAGAAACGATTGGATTCAGTGATTAGGGCCGTTTAAAGATATAAGAAGGGATCAGTTGTGCATTTTTCGTCAAACTTTCTCCAATAGCATAAGCAAAGAGATTCTTTAAGACGGAATTTAATACATTATAATATGAACGGACGAGCAAATTTTAGTTAGGTTCAAATCCAATCATAACTTTAATTAGTTCTCCACTGCCCCAAGAGACGTGAAAATAAATTTATGAATTGTATGAAATGTTAACTTTCACTCAAAATGACGAAACATCCACTAGAGTACAAGAACTCTGTTCGTTTACTGTTCATGTCATCAATTATTTAGAAAGGCCAATGACAATGACTTTTTGAAAACTTGTTCGTCTGCCTGAAGAATATATTCTCAAACTGTTCTGTGGGAAAATACCAGCAGAACAGTAGATTCTGTTAAGATACACGCAAGGTCCAACTGAGAGTTAGAAAATAAGTGACTATATTATATGAAGTAAATTTATAATACATGCCTATTGTTTTCGTTTAAATAAATGCTATCAAATTGTTAATATATTCCTTGATCAATTAATGGAATGTTTTTAAATTTTGTTTTCAGCTTCTATCAGTGATATTGCTTCCATGAGTAAGTATTCTTTACATCTGAACTTACGTTTTTCCATAAATTATTATTATTATTATTATTATTTTTATTATTATTATTATTTTATTACGATTATTATTATTATTATTATTAATATTATTATTATTATTATTATTATTATTATTATTATTATTATTATTATTATTATAAATTGTTTCTCTGTCTGAAGACTTCTCTAATAGGAAATTCATTACATGTCTATACACATGTAAATATTTATGATTCCTATTGGAAAATGAAACATGTGTAATGGAGACTAAATAATACCCAAAACTTCCATTTTCCTGTTCTGTTTATATATGGAGAGAGATAGATAGAGATAAGTAAATATAGATAAACAAATGGATAGATAGAAAAAGAGAGAGAAAGCTTGTTAAACTGGTGAATAGAGGGATAGATAGATAGATAGATAGATAGATAGATAAATAGACTAACAGATGGATGGATAGATAGATAGATTGATATAGATAGATAGATAGATGGACAGGTAGAGTGGTAGACAGGTAGAAAGACAGATAGATAGAAGCAAACACAACTTTCTCTCTTCTCCTTGATAAACTCTAAACGTCAATATCTTTTCTTTTACTCGCGGCAATAACGTGACATTTCTCTTTATTGGTTACCACATCTCTTACAAAAGTCAAATAAGTTAATATATATATATATGTGTGTGTGTATGTGTGTGTGTGCGTGTGTGTGTGTGTGTGTGTGTGTGTGTTTGTGTGTGTGTGTTTGTGTGTGTGTGTGTGTATTACTTGTTTCAGTCTTTTGATTGCGGCTATGCTGGAGCACCACCTTGAATTGAAGTGGTTTAGTCGAACAAATTACGCCAGGCCTTATTTTTTTAAGCCTATTAATTAATCTTCTAGTCCCTTTTGCCGAATAGCTAAGTTACCGAGACGTAAACATACCATCACCGGTTGTCAAGTGGTGGTTGGAAAGCAAGCTTCTTACCACACAGCCACGCCAGCGCCTGTATACATACATACATACATACATACATACATACATACATACATACATACATACATACATACATACATACATA
>JAOPUL010392446.1:0-20133 GCA_027564515.1 Octopus rubescens | reverse complement strand
AACCTCAATATTGGAAGAGATGAAGTGGATATTCGTCATAATAAAAAAAATAACTATAGGATACCCGCTTTCGTTATTGCGCATCCCTAAAAAAAAGCCATTAGCAGAAATATGCCGTACTTGGGTTTGTATTTGCATGTAAATATCTGAATAGAAATAGGCGCAGTAAATATATATTTTTTTAATATCAACTATCTTTTATTGTTACCCATATAGGGGCATGGTCAGATGGTTGCGACATGCCACGAATCTCGTAATCAATACCCGTATCAATAATTGATGGTACGAGCGTTTCCGTGAGTAAAATTAAGTCAATCCGTAACCCTCGCTTCGGTGTATCGTCAAAACCTTTGCTGCGATAATCAAACCAGCTAAATGTATCGTGGTTATTCGGTTGGTGGTGACGAAAGCTATCGGTTAAGCCCCAATTTTCCAATCGTTGGAGCATTTCACGCTCTTCTGGCAAGAAAGAACATTTTCCAGTTTGTAACCAGCGTAGGCGGTTTTTTTCGCCTATACCTATATCAATATCCTGCGGGGAAATGTTCACATCCCCCATCACTGCCAGCAGATCATCGCTATGAAAGGATGTTTCAAGATAATCCATTAAGTTGGCGTAAAAAGCTTGCTTTGCTGGAAATTTTATTGGGTGATCACGACTTTCTCCCTGCGGAAAATAACCGTTGATAATATGGAGCTTTCTGCCACTCGATAGTGGCAATGTGCCAGTAATCAATCGCTTTTGCGCATCTGCGGTATCTTGTGGATAACCCTTTGCAATATCCAATAATGGTATACGCGATAACAGCGCAACGCCATAGTGGGTTTTTTGTCCATGATAGTAGCAGTGGTAACCAAGTGATTTGATTTGCTCAAGCGGGAAGTCATCGTCTGTCACTTTGGTTTCCTGTAGCCCGATAATATCTGGCTGGTGGGTGTCGATGAGGCGTTCAATTTGACCATTTTCGAGTCTTTTTCGTACACTATTGACATTAAATGAAACAAGCTTGATTGAACTTTTCAACGATTTCTCCAAGGTGATGCAGGGCATTGAAGCAGAGCTATATTTCGCCTTCGTATACTATCCGAAAAAGCAATGCCTTATAGTATCCACTATTGTAGCTTAGTTTCCATATAGCTCATAAACAAGGCACAATGAATACTGGCAATGACAAGTGAGGGCACTGCTCTGAAGAAGCACGAAATAGCACAACTCATCGAATTTATCGGCACAGATGGCATAGTGCTCACCGCCAGTCGTCGACAATGCCGCTACTACAGGCAACAGATGAATCTGTACCTTGCCACACAACATAGTGGCTGGCAAATGCCTTGCGTAGAAACGCTTGAAGATTGGTTGCTATCGCACGCAGGTAGAGTATTGTCGCCGTTAGCAGAGCAGCTTTTGTGGCAACAAAGCTTCACAAATAATGACCAGCTACGCAGCGCAGAAGTGCTCACAAACAATAGCCTGCAATCCCTTACAACATTAGCAATGGATGCTGCATCTATCTGCCACCAATGGTCTATTGATATTCAATCATCAGCATTTCATGAATCCGAATACTCCCGTTTTTTTCTTCATTGGTACCAGCAATTTTGTGCACTCTGTAAAGAGAAAGGCTGTCGCTCACGCAGTCAAATGTATGCAGAATTTGCGCAGTTTCTTGATCAAACATGCATCCCTCCACGCATAGCCATCATAGGTTTTATTGAACAAACACCAGCACAGAAGCAATGCTTCAAGCTACTCAAACAACACGCAGAAGTACGGCATATAGAACCGCCAGCCCACACCGCTGCACCAACACGAATAACCTATACAGAAAAAAGTGAGGAACTACCCGCTATTGCACACCAAGTGGCAAAGTGGCACCAACAAACTGCTGCCGAATCTAGCACAGCAACTATGGCTATAGTCATTCCTCAGCTTCATACACAATGGCTGGATGCTTTTTCTTACTTTAGTCGTGCCTTCTACCCTGGTGAATGCACCACCGCTGTATTTGAACGCCACAAACGCAAATTCAATTTTTCAGGCGGTATCCCACTTGTTGATATGCCACTTATCAATACTGCGCTACAACTGCTACAACTCAGTAGTAGCAGCACACTGGAAGAACTCGTTACACTTCTTGAGCAAAAACATATCAATCTTGGATGCGACAAAGATACCCACATAGATTTCCAGCGGCGGTTCCAACAAGGAGAAAGAAAAACGCTGCAACAACTCTACACAACTACCACTCCATCTATGGAATGGCTCGCAGTGTTTGTTGACGATAGTTGGCATAGCGATAATTATCCATCAAGACAAATCGCTGCTATACGCAAGAGACTTGATGCAGCCAAATGGCTATACAGCACCCAGCTTTCTAGCAGTGATTACCAGCTGTACAAAAAATGGAACCAAGTGCTTGAACAAGTTGCACAACTCGATTGCTTGGATATAAAAATCTCTCTGCCAACAACACTTTCATTGCTCACAACTGCGCTTTCAAAGGAGCTTTTTCAGCCGCAAACAACAAACGCTCGCATACAGATACTCGGACTCTACGAAACAGCAGGAATGCAGTTTGATAGATTGTGGATAAGCGATATGACCGACACCACATTGCCTATAACACCACAGGCTATACCTTTCATTCCAAAATCATTACAGCGCCTCAAACGCATCACCAACAGCCAAGCACTCGAATGTCTGCAATACAGCATGCAACACTGGAAATGGCTGCTTTCGTGCGCAGAGGACATCGTCATCAGTCACACTTGCTTCGATAATGATATTCCGCTGCTTCCTTCGCCATTCATCACACATTTAGCGGCACAAAAAGCACCAGAACAGAAACAAAGAGATGCTGCAAAGCGCATTGAGCAACAAGATTATGAGCAATTGCCGCCACTGGTAGCGGAAGGACAAACTTTTGCCAGTAGCCTTCTTGAAGCACAAAGCACCTGCTCTCTACAAGCCTTTATTGGCCATCGACTGAAGTTACGAGAAGATAACTTGAGTGATTACCCAAACGCCGCACAATTCGGGACATTTATCCACCAATTACTCGAAAAGCTGCTGACAACTGTAACGATTACACAAGATGATGAAGCTATCACCAACCATTGTCATCAGATTGCCAATCAACTACTTCATACAAGCAACCGAAAAAATCCTTGGTTTGGAAATACACAAGCCGCACAACAAATAGTCAACCACATAAGTGCACAAGTCATCAATTGGTGCAAGCGGGAACGACAGCACTATACCCACTACACAACACTCTCACACGAGCAGCGTGTGCAAGCCACAATCGGTCCTTTGCACTTTTCTTTTCGCATCGACCGTATTGATAGCATAGAAAATCACGGCATTATTCTTATCGATTATAAAACCGGCAGGGTCAATACCAAAAATTGGAACGATGAGCCTCCCAGCAGCCCACAACTTCTTGCTTATGCACTTGCTACAGAAGATCAACCAATAGCGGCAATAAGTTACATATCTATCAAACCAGATACAAACGGTTTTGTTATACAAGGAAACGAGGCAATCAAAGAGCATTTTGACGCTGATGTACTCCAACAGCAACAATGGCTTGATGAGAGCGAATGGAAGCAATGGCTTGATAAGCAAACACAGGCAGTGATCCAACTCGCTGAGGCATTTGCCAGCGGCACTGTGCGGCTGAATCCTAGGGACGAAAAGAGATGCCAACACTGCTCCTATAAGCCAGTATGCCGTATACAAGAAGCGCAAATGCTTGAGGGATAAGAAAGAATCCTTCGCTGTATTCAAAAAACTTGCTAGCGTCTTGATGCAAAAAAATCTTGTAATAGTGCCGCTGATTGCTCCGATAAAACGCCAGATGTCCAATCTATTTGGTGTTGCTGCGGTTCATTTAATAGGTGATGGCGGCTACAAACGGCTCCTGTTTGTGGCTCTTTCGCTGCAAACACTAATCTACTGATTCGTGCATGAAGCATGGCACCTACACACATGATGCAAGGCTCAAGCGTGACATAGAGTGTGGTTGATGGTAGGCGGTAATTTTGCAGTATTGCACTTGCTCGCTCTATCACCAGTATTTCTGCATGGGCTGTCGGGCGCAAACTGGATAGAGGGCTGTTATGACCTTCGGCAATTATTCCATCATCGTTCACCAATATAGCGCCGACTGGAACTTCTCCAAGCTGTGCCGCTTTTTGTGCTTGGTGTAGTGCTTTTTGCATCCATCCTCTATCGCTCTCATTCATGCTGATAAAGGACGAAAGTTGATTAGTGAAGCGTTTCTGATGACTCTGAAGCTATTGCTATAGATGGAGCTGGTTGTAACAGCCATGCTTCATTAAAGCTCTCAAGAGCATGTTGTAGCACTTCGTCGATAGTTTCTACTGGTTGACAAGAAACTTGCTGGAGAACTTCCTGCGGTATATCTTTGATATCTTTACAGTTTTTCTTCGGTATAAGTACTTTTGTGATGCCATCGCGCTGTGCTGCAAGCACTTTTTCTTTGAGTCCACCTATAGGCAATACTTTGCCACTTATGGTGAGTTCCCCTGTCATGGCAACATCACGCCTTAGTGGTGTATTCGAAAGCAGCGAAAAAAGTGCGCTACACATAGCTATCCCTGCACTTGGCCCATCTTTAGGGGTTGCGCCTTCTGGCATGTGTATGTGTATGTCGTGTTTGGTAAAGAAATCGCTCGATAGACCAAGCCAGTGGCTTTTTCTACGCATGACTGTCATGGCTGCGCGTACTGATTCTTGCATAATATCGCCAAGCGAGCCTGTCATAACGAACTCGCCTTTCCCTGGAACTATGGTGGTTTCTACTCTTAGTAATTCGCCGCCATAACGCGTCCAAGCAAGGCCATTAGCTATGCCAACTTCATTTGTTGTGCCAATATCTGTAGAGCTGAATATTTCTGCGCCAAGCAAATCGCTAATTGATGATTCTTGCACTTGCCACGGAAGATCTTGAGGCGTGATTTCTTTCGCTTCAATTTTATAAACGATACGACGCACTACCTTCGCTAATTTTCTCTCAAGTTCTCTTACACCTGCTTCTCTCGTATACGAGCGTATGATTCGTGTAATAGCTTCATCGGTTATATGCAGGTGTTTGCTCATGGCATGTTCTTGCAACTGTCTAGGAACAAGATGATTTTTGGCAATGCTGCTCTTCTCTTCTTCCGTATAGCCTGATAGACGAATAATTTCTAGCCTATCAAGTAAGGCTTCAGGGATATTCATGGAATTGCTGGTGCAAACAAACATGACATCGGAAAGGTCGTAGTCAATTTCGAGGTAATGGTCGTTGAAATTACTACTTTGCTCGTAATCAAGCACTTCTAGCAAAGCCGATGCTGGGTCACCACGAAGGTCTTGCCCCATTTTGTCTATTTCATCAAGCAAAAAGAGTGGGTTGACCGTTCCTGATTTTGTCATTTTTTGAATAATGCGACCAGGCATAGAGCCTATGTAGGTTTTTCTATGGCCCCGTATTTCTGCTTCGTCGCGAACGCCACCAAGCGATAAACGAACGAAGTTGCGATTTGTTGCTTGAGCGATGGATTTTGCTAAAGATGTTTTTCCTACACCAGGCGGGCCAACAAGGCAAATAACAGGTGCTCGAATTTTTTTCGCACGCTTGCTCACTGCAAGGTATTCTAAAATTCGGTCTTTCACATCTTTCAATGCATAGTGATCGTCATCAAGCTGCTTGCGTGCTGCATCCAACTTGTTTTTTATGCGTGTTTTTTTGTGCCAAGGCAATGATGTGAGTACATCTATATAACTGCGGATAACCGTTGCCTCCGCCGACATCGCTGGCATGAGCCGTAACCGTGCAAGCTCTTCTTTCGCCTTTGTTGTCGCTTCTTCGGACATTTTGGTGGATTCAATGGATTCTTCAAGGGCATTCAGCGGATCCTTGCTTTGGTCAAGATCATTCATTTCTTGCTGAATGGCTTTTATCTGCTCGTTTAAGTAATGCTCTCGCTGCCCTTTGCTGATTTGCTGTCGAATCCTGTCATGAACGCGTTCATCAATTTTTAATAGATCAATATGAGCGACGACCATACTAATAAGTGCTTCCAAACGGCTGATATCGCTATCTGTTTCAAGCAGTTGGTATTTTTCTTCAAGTGTTATAGGCAAGAATCCAGCGACAAGATCTATGAGCTTTCCTGATTCTTCTGAAGCTTCTTCAAGTGCTTTGAGCGCTTGTTCTGGCGATTGTTGGCGATACTGCAAATATTCCTTTGCTCGACCACTCAACAGACGCAGCAACGATACTTTGAGCTCTGCATCCACCACTGGCGCATCAAGCGTTTGGTACTCTCCCATATATGCCGCTTTAGTGGTATCGAGTGCCGCAAGACGAAAGCGGTCAAGACCTTCAAGTACAACTTTTATGGTTCCATCAGGCAAGGTTTGCATACGAATGATGCTCGCAATAGTGCCTATAGGATAGAGATCTTCATTGGTGGGATTTTCTGCATCAGCTTGCAGTTGTGTGGAAAGTAAAACCAGATTATCAGCATCTATCGCTTGTCTGATAGCAGCAACCGATCTATCTCTTGCAACAAAAATATGTATCAGTGAATTGGGAAACACCACCATACCGCGAAGCGGTAAAAGTGGCAGTAATCCATCTACTTTTGTTGGCTTCTCATTTGTCATGATGATTGCTGTAAATGCTCTTCTTTTTCGTAAGTGTATGTAGGTCTTTTACGCTTTTTGACCGTTTGA
Source organism: Octopus rubescens (assembly GCA_027564515.1). NCBI lineage: Eukaryota > Metazoa > Mollusca > Cephalopoda > Octopoda > Octopodidae > Octopus > Octopus rubescens. The sequence goes on along the minus strand of JAOPUL010392446.1, from coordinate 13,385 downwards.
TCATCAACAAATACACCTGAAATTCGTTGATCGGAAGGTATTTCAAACATGCTATCAAGCAACACATCTTCAAGAATGGATCGTAATCCACGAGCGCCTGTATTGCGCCGCACTGCCTCAGCTGCTATTTCTTTGATTGCCCCTTCACTGAACGATAGAGAAACGCCATCGTGTGCAAATATCTTGTTGTATTGTTTGATCAATGCGTTCTTTGGCTCAAGCAAAATAGATCGTAAATCAGCTTCATCAAGCGCTTCAAGTGTTACTACTACTGGCATTCTGCCAACAAACTCTGGTATAAGCCCGTACTGCACAAGATCTTCTGGCTCCACTAGCTGCATACGGTTCTCAATAACTTTTTTCTCTTTGCTGTTTTTCAGCTCTGCAGAAAATCCTATTCCAGATTTGCTATTGCGATTAGCGATAATTTTTTCAAGCCCATCAAACGCACCTCCGCAAATAAAGAGGACATCCGATGTATCAACCTGAATACACTCTTGATTGGGATGCTTCCTTCCACCTTGTGGTGGCACCGAAGCTATAGTACCTTCAATAATTTTGAGTAGTGCTTGCTGCACGCCCTCACCTGAAACATCTCTGGTGATCGATACATTCTCTGATTTGCGAGAAATTTTGTCTATTTCATCAATATAGATAATGCCTCGCTGCGCTTTCTCAACATTGTAGTCACAGCTTTGTAGAAGCTTTTGGACAATGTTTTCAACATCTTCTCCAACATACCCAGCTTCTGTCAGCACCGTTGCATCAGCAATAGCAAAAGGGACATCAAGCAAGCGTGCTAGCGTTTGTGCCAAAAGCGTTTTTCCACTGCCTGTTGGACCTATGAGCAGAACATTGCTTTTGCCAAGCTCTGTACTATGATCATCATCAATATCGGCAAAAAAGCGTTTGTAATGATTATAAACTGCGACCGCAAGCACTTTTTTGGCTTGGTCTTGACTAACAACATACTGCCCGAGCTTTTGACTCATATCCTTCGGTGGCATTGGTTTGCTGGCTACCTGCTCACCTGACTGTTGATTGCCACCTTCAAAAACATCTTCCAGTATGTCATGGCACAAAATGATACATTCATTACAAATCGAAACGCCATTAGGGCCTGCGATAAGACGAACGGATTTTTCGCTCTTTCGGCAAAAAGAACAATAAATATGCTTTTTACTTGTATCTTCACTCATGACTTCTTCTCTTTTATTTTTTGACGCTGGCTGATAACCTCATCAACAATACCATAGGCTAAAGATTCTTCAGCAGATAAAAAATGATCTCGCTCGGTATCTTTTGCTATTTCTTTTATTTTCTTCTTGCAGTGGTGCGCCAATATGCTGTTGAGGCGTTCTTTCATCTGCATGATTTCTTTGGCGTGTATGGCTATATCTGTTGCTTGTCCGTGGTAACCGCCAAGTGGTTGATGAATCATAATACGGGAATTTGGCAAAGCAAAACGCTTACCGTTAGTTCCTCCAGAAAGCAACAAAGCTCCCATACTCGCAGCTTGACCTACGCACAGTGTACTCACATCTGGTTTCACGAATTGCATAGTATCATATATAGCCATGCCCGCTGTTACGACACCACCGGGAGAATTAATGTACAGATGAATATCTTTATCGGGATTTTCAGATTCAAGAAAGAGCATCTGCGCAACGATGAGGTTTGCCACCTGATCGTTCACTTCACCAACAAGAAAAATCACCCGTTCTTTCAAAAGGCGGGAGAATATATCGTAGGCTCTTTCACCTCGTGAGGTTTGCTCTACCACCATAGGCACAAGCCCAAGATTGCGTATTTCAGATTTTCCAGACAATCCGTGTACTCCCTGCTAGTGTTAGCTTATTATTGCGAAAGTTGGTTATATTATTACTTTGCCTGCTTATGGCTATCTTTATCCAATACTTCTTCATAGCTTGTGCTAATGATCTTGACTTGTATTTGCGATTCTAACCATTGAATAATTTTTCTTTCCACTGCCATATTACGACAACCAGCTTTCCCTGATGGATTTCCTAGTAGGTTATTGATGAATGTTTGCTGATCGTCATACTGTACGGCAAGTTCTTCGGCAACTGTTCGAATATCATCATCATTGACATCCATATCTCGCTGCTTTTGGATCGCATCAAAAAGTAATTCTGCCTGCGCTCTATGTTTTGCCTCTTCCAAAAACGCATCCGCTGGCAACGAATCTTCAATTTTATCGCCATACTTTTTTAACTGCTCTTCTGGAAAATAACGCTTTGCGAACTCTTTTCGTATCATTGTATTGTGATAGTCAGTAACAACTTTCGGTACATGAATAACCGTTTTTTCTATCACTTGTGTCAACAAATCTTTTTTGAAATTTGCTTCGATAGCGCTTTGCAATTCAAGATCAAGATTCTTTTTGACCTGCGCACGGAATGCGGTTATTGGATCATCGCTATCTTTTTGAATTCCCATTTTATGGGCAAATTCCGCATCTAACTCTGGGAGAGTCGGATGCTGAATTTCTTTTACATCTATAGAAAAATGGGCTTTTTTATCACGCCATGATTCATGCGGGAAGTTACTTGGTAATTTGACATCGCAGTCAATTTTTTTCCCTGGGGTTACATCAATGAGATGAGGAAGTAGTTCAGGAATGGCGAACTTATCGTTCAGCTCTATGCGCTCATCTTTGTTGGATTGCTCTAATGGCGTATCGCTATCGTCAAGATAAATTGTATAGTGCATATCCACTACAAGAGCATCACCGTGTATCGATGGTCTATCAACCTTATCCCATGAAGTGTGGTTGACTAAAATGCCTTCTATGGTTTTTGCAATATCCTCTTCACTTACTTGCGCTTCGCCTTTATCAACTGTAACAGCCGAATAATCGCCTAGCACAATATTGGGCATCACTTCATAACGCACAGAAAAATCAATTGGCTTTCCATCTTCCATATCGACCAAATCAAAGTTTGGATTACCTATCGGCTGAAGCTGATGCTCTTTGATCGCCGTTTGCCAAACATCCACGCAGAGTTTTTCGACCACTTCGGTAATTACATTGCCGCCATACACACGATCAACAACTGGAAGCGGAACTTTTCCTTTGCGAAATCCGTCAACACGGGCTGTTTTTTGGATCTTCTGTAATTTTTTCTGTTTCTCTGCAGCAATACTTTCATTCGGTATAGAAAGTTTCAGTTCACGGGTAACTTCGTCAATAACTGTCTCTTCGAAAGCGCGTGCGGGAAGAACTTGGCTCATATGATGGATTCTGGTTGGTTGTTTTCAATGAAAAGTATAGTCTGTCAAACATACGGAACATGAAAGATCAAGTATGTAATCTGGTGCGAAAGGAGAGACTCGAACTCTCACATCTTTCGATACTGGAACCTAAATCCAGCGCGTCTACCAATTCCGCCACTCTCGCACACAGGGACGGCAATTATATAGGGGCAAAATAGAAAAACGCAAGAATGTCCGTTCTGTTCGTCGTTATTTTTCAGTTCAAAGTTTTCGCTTCTATCGCCACGGGATTCGTATCCAGCGAAAAATCAGCAACACATCCAATAATGCTGAGCTCACATAGGTCATGGCACAAACAGTCAGTATTTTGTGCACGATACGGCAATCGCTGGAAGATAAATACTTGCCATGCTCTAACAGGGGTAAGGCTTTACCAAAGCTTGCGTCAAACTCAACAGGAAGAGTCACTAGATGTATCAACACCCTTGCGAACATAGTTGCTATAGCCGCAAAAGCAAGAATAAGCGCCCATCGGGGCGATTGAAAAGCAAGCATAGGGGCAATGACAACAAAAATGGTTGCACATATCTGTAAAGGACGAAGTAGCCGAATGAGCACGGTACGCAAGCGTAGCAAAGTCGAACCTGTGTGATCCTGTATGGCGTGTCCAATTTCATGAGCAGCAACGGCAATTGCGCTGAGACTGTGACCGTTTCGTATATATGGCTCAAGCCGTACCTTTTTGGCTATAGGGTCGTAATGACTGCCTTGTGGCGTTTCTTCAAGCATTACTGGTAAAGAAAATTGTTGGATAAAATGCTCGGCAAGCTCTCCTCCCGTTCCTGGAAGGTAATCGACATTAACGCTGTAGCGTGCAAGTATTTTTTTGGAGTAGTAGCTTGGTAAGAAGATGAGCGCTGTGAGGGCGATAACAATTACAATAACAACAATCATGACTGATACGTTTCGGCTATTGTTTGTGCGATGATTGTAAGGCCTGCCGTTACCTGCTTTTCATCGCCTGCATAGCTGATACGGATACAAGAATGTTGGTGATGATGCTCTGCTTCAAGGCCAGCGAAAAAATAATGACCAGGAACAACTGTAACCGACCGCTCCATCAACTTTTGGTACAAAGCATAATCACCACCTGGTAAATCTCGGCACCATAACCACAAGAATATCCCGCCCTCAATCCTATGCAAATAACAAGGATAATCGGCGAGTAATCTAGTAAGTAACTCCTGTGCATACTGCGCTTTATGCTGATAAAACGGGCGAATAAATTGTTGGCTCATACTCAGCAGTTCGCCGCTTTTGACCAAATCAACCATCAAGCGTGCACCTATGGCAGAGGGTGCAAGAGTCAATATGCCATTCGCTATTGCAAGTTGTTCAATCAGTTGTTCATCGGCGATAACAATACCTGTACGAGTTGCTGGCAATCCAAACTTTGACAGGCTGCATACCAAAATTACCTGCTGATCAAAAAAAATATCGCCATCCGTAAACAGTATGTTCGGAAAAGGTGAGCCATAAGCATTATCAATAATAAGCGGTATATTTGCTTGTTTGGCAAGTTGATGGAGACGGGTAAGTTCATGATTAGTAATAACATTTCCCGTTGGATTACACGGACGAGAAACACAAATTGCTGCTGCCTGCTCATGAATAGAGAAATTATCCCAATCAATAAAATATTTGAATGTTTTACTCTGTTCATCTAGTTGATAAGACGGTGCAATCGCACGAAACATATTATGGTGAACGCCAGTATCTTGGTAGCCTATATATTCTGGCGCAAGCGGTAGCATAATATGGCTAGTGGAGCTGTTTTTTGATTGGCCAGCAAACAGATTAAAAAGACTAAAAAATGCTGATTGACTGCCATTGGTGAGAGCAATATTTTTTTCGCTTATCGACCAGCCATAGTGATGGTTCAACTGCTCTGCAAGTGCAACACGAAAACCAATATCACCCGCTGGAGCAGAATAATCCGCAAGAAGATTGCGTACCTGCAAAGGGTCTGCGGCAATTGTTTGTAGCTGCTGTTGAAGCCGATCCAATACCTCTGGAACATAGCCAGGGTTGCCACCACCTAGCATCATGTGCCCTGGAATGCCAAGCCCCCGAGAAAGATCCTCCATTAAAGAGGCAATACCACTATCTGCCCTGGTGAATTTTTCTCCAAAAAGGGTGTTCATTGATTCCCATGAAAATCGCTATGAATATGTATCACGCCAAGACGAACAAACTCTATCAGCTCTTGGTAATCAAACTCTGCATCGGTAGAACTATCGTCACATTGCCAATCAACTTGGCTGCACTCGCTATATTGACGCAAAATTTCTTGTGTTTGCTGATCAATTTCTTGCGTTTGTAACTTGGCATGGGCTATACCAAAGCCGAGCAAGAAATCTGAACACCAGTGCGAAAGTTGTAACAATCGCTGCGACAAACTATCGTCTTCATCTGGCAAAAAAAGCTGGTAACCAAAATCTGTATCAATCAGGCTATGGCGAGATACTGTATATAACTGCTGTATGTCTTTAGCAAAATCTTGATTTTCTGCCATCAAATCGGCTGTCATTTCTCCATCTCCGTAGAGATGAATACAGCCTGTTAAAGCTGTATTGACATCAACCGCAAGTAGTGCCGAAAAAAAGCCATGAACTCCAGATACAGAAAAAGGTTCATCTGCCTGTTCGCTCACTCGCTGCATTGCAGTGTAATCGGGAAAAATAAGCGCTGTGTCGTCAGTCATGATTCACCAACCGTCTCATCAGTGTCGTCTTTTGTTTTGCTTTTTACAATAAGTTTCGATAGTAACAGCCCCAACTCAAAAAGTATCCACATGGGAACTGCTAGCAGTGTTTGTGAAAGAACATCTGGCGGTGTCATAAACATGCCAATCACAAAGCAACCAAGAATAATATATGGCCGTTTTCTGCCCAGTTTTTTTGCATCGCTTATCCCTGTTTTAATCAGTAACAGCGTAACAATCGGCACTTCAAACGCTACCCCAAAGGCAATAAGTATTTTTAAAGCAAATGATAAGTAGTGATTGATATCCGTCATAGGGACGATTTCTTCTGGACCAACCGAGGTAAAAAAAGAAAACAGTACAGGGAAGATAACAAAGTACGCAAATACCATGCCGAGATAAAACAGCAAGATACTCAGTGAAAATAGTGGAATAACAAAAAGCTTTTCGCGCCTATACAAACCTGGTGCTATAAAGCTCCACAATTGAAAGAGTGTAAAAGGCATTGTTATAACGAAGGACAGAAAAAAAATCAACTTCAAGGGCGCAAAAAAAGTTGATGAAACTTCGGTAGCAATCATCTGCGAATTGGCTGGCAACAACTGGCGCAATGGTCCAGATAGCTCACTATAAATAGTGTTTGAAAAAGGAAATAGAACGATAAGAGCGGCAAGTAACGCCAGTACTATCCAGATAAGCCGCCGCCGTAATTCCTTCACATGCGCAAAGAAAGTCATATCTTGATTATCGGCAGTCTCTTGCTCTGTTTCTGTAGTAGCGTGTATCTTTTTTTTCGCCAATGTACTACTCCATTCCGTGCGCAGTAGTACCAGCGTATGCAAGCCGTTTTGGTGTCATTTTTTGCCCTTTTTCACTGGTTGAGAAAGAGTTTTTTTTGCGCGTGCTGCTTTTGGTGTTGTTTGCTTTTTGGTTGTACGGGTAGTTGTTGCTTTTCGTTTTGTAGAAGCAGTAGCCGTTTTTGAGGTTTGGCTTTTTTTCGCCTTTTTGCTTGTAGCTTTGGAAGCTAGCTGTGATTCTTCCGCTTGTGCAAGCGAAAAGTCTTTACTCACTGCCTCGTTGATTTTATCAACATCAGCTACGCCAGTAATCGCTTGCTGTGTTGATCGCAACTGCTCGTTGTAGTTTGATAGATTCTTTTTTATCTCATCAGCGTGTAGCTCTTGTGCGATATGAGATTTTGCTTCGTCAACGCTTGAGCGTGCTTTTCTTAACCAGTAGGCAACGGTTTTCATTGCCACTGGAAGCCTGTCTGGACCAAGTATCACCAAACCTAGTACGGCAATAATCAGAAGTTCTGAAAAGCCTATATCAAACATAGCAGTCGAGAAGTCAGGTTCGCTTCGCTATCAGTAATCTTGTGTTTACTTGCTGGCTGTTGTTTTTTTAGAGGCTGCAGGCGTTGCCTTTTTTGCAACTGGTCGAGCCGCTTTCGCTGTTGTCGCCTTTTTAGCTGGGGTTGCTTTCGCGCTTGCTGGCTTTTTCGCTACTGGCTTTGCTGATGACGCTTTCGCTGTTGTTGCTTTTTTAATTGGGGTTGCTTTCGCGCTTGCTGGCTTTTTCGCTACTGGCTTTGCCGATGATGCTTTCTTTGCTGCTGGCTTCGCACGCGTTGTTCGGGTTGCCGCACTCTTGGCTGTTTGTGTTTTGATACGCTTTTTGGGTATAGTTGCGCTGTCACTTTTTGTTATCAGTGGATCATCATCAACTTGGCTAAATTCTGCTTCTGCCGCTTGTTTTTCTTCTTTCTCTTCTTCAGACACAGCTTTTTTGAAGCCCTTCATGGCACCACCAAGATCTTGTCCTAGACCTTTGAGTTTTTTTGTTCCAAAAATCAGCACAACTATCGCAAGAATTATCAGTAGTTGCCAAGGACTAATTCCAAACATTTCTATTCACCTTCGGTAATGTTGTAGCGCATATACGCGCATATCAATAAAATAGACGTACGCGTTACGCTTTACGTCTTGCTTTTTCCTCTAGCCCTGAAAGACCAGAACGCTTTTCCAGCTCAGCATATACTTCGCTAGGTAATACATCCAAATACGCCAATAACGCCAAGTAGTGGTAAAGCACATCAGCCGCTTCAGCAATCAATGCACTCTTTGTTTCCGTTTCGTTTTTGCTATGGGAATGTTTTTTTACTGCTTCAATAATGAGCTCAGTACTTTCTTCGCCGAATTTTTTTGCCAGCAAATCCACACCACCAGCAAAAAGGCTTGCCGTATAAGATGTATCAGCATTTTCTCGCTTACGAGATTGCAGTACTTGGTAAAGTTCGTCGGTAGTCATGCTTTCCTATACTGGGCATCAAGTATGGCGGATGCCATGCTCATCAATACGATAAAAAAAACAGCTTTGGCTGCCCGTATGACACGCCGCTCCATGCTGTTCAACTTTCAATAAAAGGCAATCCATATCACAATCAAGCCGTATATCTTGCACCTTTTGCGTATGGCCAGAAGTATCCCCTTTTCGCCATAGCATTTGGCGAGAACGCGACCAAAAAACGCTACGACGCTCGGCTAAAGTTTGCGTTAAACTCTGCTCGTTCATCCACGCCATCATAAGCACTTCTCCAGAAGTTGCATCTTGCACTATTGCTGGGATTAGCCCTTGACTATTCCAGCAAATACTGGAAATGAGGGCATTTTCATGCTGTTGAGACAGAGACATGCGCCACTATTGATTGGTTGTTAATGTAAAGCAAAAGTTTCTAAAAACTGGGCTGCAAATAAAAACAAATTATTATACACCCCTTCTTGAGTTCCACATGCTCAATTTCTGTTCTATCGCCCACAAGCACCATGCGATACCATGCGCTAGGGCATCTAGTTCCTTCTTTTTCTTGTGTGAAATTTTTTAGATGGTGGCGTGAAATAACCCAAGCAAAAAAGGCGAAAATGCTTTGGATAAAGCAAGCTGAACGGCGTTGCATCACAAGGAATAAATGCCTGTATTTTTCATACACTCTCGCTGATAACATTGTTTTTTTTATGGCCAACAGCTGAATATCATGAGTTCATAAAATATGATTTTTATGCGAATGAATTGACTATCAATTAGATGTCATACTTTTATTCAGCATAGATACTAGCAGCATATGAAAACCAATTAGCTCTGACACTGCTTGTGATAGGATTAGTATATTTATTGATGGTTAGCGCCCATTCATTCATCAAGGGTTTGAAGTTGTCTCAGATTAAAACAATCAGTAAAGAGGATGTTATAGAGATCCATAATAGGCTAGTTACGGATGCGGCAGAATCCAATGATCCCATTTCACCTCCAGGAATTAAAAATGAAGGACTATTAGAGTCTGCAATTGCACGACAGCAGGTAGGGCTTGACGGACAGCTAAAGTATGACACCCCTATCTCAAATGCCGTATCCCTTTGCTATGGGATATGTTGTAACCATCCATTGCATAATGGCAATAAGCGCACCGCACTAGTTTCAATGTTGTGCCACCTTGATAAAAATGGCTTTACCTTTAACGACCGAACAGATCAAAATAAACTGTATTCCTTTATGGTTAGTGTCGCAGATCATGCCGTCGTCCCTAAGAAAAAGCTGAAAAAAGGCCATGACCAGTCGGATCTAGAGGTCAACGCCATGATCGACTGGGTAAAGAAGAGAACTAGGCGCATTGAAAAAGGAGAGCGCTCACTCTCTTATCTTGAATTAGAAAAAGTTCTCAAAAAACATGATATTCATTTAGAGAACCCAAAAAACAACCATATTGATGTTGTAAAGCACACCACAGAAAAAAAGAAAAAGACTTGGCTTCACCCCAAAAAGGAAGTTCGTGCTAAAGAAAAAATTGCCCATATACCTTACTGGCCTAGCCGCACAGTGGGCAAGAAATTGGTCAAATCGATTAGAAAGAAAGCAGGCCTAACACACAACGATGGTGTAGATTCAGACCAGTTCTACGGCAATGAAACAACACCTGATGATTTTATCCAAAAGTATAAAAAAGCTCTCAGCAAGCTGGCAAAAACTTAACTCTAACAAGGCGGTTGTTGCAGCGGAAGGACTGTAAAAGACACAGTACTCTGTATACTCATGCAAAATATAACTATTGAAAACTAGCTGTGGCTGGTGAACCAATATTGAAATAGACCCTTTACGAAAAGGGCATTGGTTATAGATGCCATTATTAGAGCTATCTCAATTGATGATTACAACATTCAGATCGAAACAAGTAGTGATGTATTTGGGATTTTTGCTGTAAAGCCGTATCTCAACGGCAATGCTTTTAAGAGGCTTGACGCAGCCTATTTTGATGAAGTTCATCCTGCACATTACGGCATTGTTTGGTTAAATGAGCAGGATTTTAGTGCTGACACTATCATTTTCAGCATAGAAAAAACTGCCTAACAAACCGCCCCAACGAACAGCTACTACCACCGCTATATTTGGTCGTTATGCGCTTATGTGCTATAGTGCGCAAAGCGCGTTACTTCATCCACCCATACTATGGAGCGATCGCTACTATTGCATAGAGCTTCTTGCTAACAAAAAGGTACAGCCATACATATGAGCGATTACAGCTTTCAACTGACCGCTAAGGGTCAGCTCAAGCATTTCGTTACCACTGAAGGTTTGCCCATCTCATTACTTGAGCGCATAGTTGATACAACGCACAAGCTGCTCGACGATCATAAAAAAAGACAGTGCCAGCCAGTGCTTGCTGGAAAAGCCATAGTCAATATGTTTTTTGAAAACAGCACAAGAACAAGAACAACTTTTGAACTTGCCGCTCGCCATTTGGGCGCGAATGTTACCCAATTTGATGTTGCTCGCTCTTCAACACAAAAGGGCGAAACGCTGATAGATACGCTACAAAATTTTGAGGCTATGGGAACGGATATATTGATTGTCCGCCACCATCACAGCGGGGCTGCAAACCTTATTGCACAATCAATAACCTCGAATACCAGTGTTATTAACGCTGGAGACGGTCAATACTCGCACCCAACACAAGCCATGCTTGATATTTTTACTATCAAGTACCACAAAAAGAACATTGATAAGCTTGCCGTTGCCATAGTTGGTGATATCGCTCGCTCGCGTGTTGCCCGATCAGATATCATCGCACTACAGCAGTTTGGTGTGCGTGATATTCGCCTCGCAGGGCCGGCAACCATGCTGCCAACACCGCTTGATGCATTTGGTGTTACAACTACTACAAATATTGACCAAGCGATAACTGGTGCTGATGTCGTTATTATGTTAAGAATTCAAAAAGAACGCTTGGCACAAGAATCACTTATTGCTAATGAAAAAGCCTATTTTCTTGATTATGGTCTCACTAGCGATCGCCTGCGACTTGCCAAGCCAGATGCCATTGTGATGCATCCAGGGCCTGTGAATAGAAATGTGGAAATTGCGGCAGAAATTGTAGATGGCAAGCAGTCTGTTATACAACAGCAAGTGCAGTTTGGTCTTGCTACACGCATGAGCATACTTTCTCTTATTGCGCAATCACAGAAGAGCGCTACCACATGAAATACCAAGTACAAAACTGGCTGACTGGTCAAGGCGAAAGTGCTTGTATCGATACGCAGGCGGGAACAATATTAGCCACAGATACAGCCAAGCCTCACCAACACATCCTCTTACCAGCATTTGTTGATTTACACGCTGTTATTGGTGAAAGTGCGCAAGAAGCAAAAGCGGCTTATAACAATGGCATTACCAGCCTATTAGCCATGCCACATAGGCAGATAGATCATAGTCTATCATTCTACCAGCCAGCCGCAGTGACGCCGACAAGTGCTAGCGCCTATCACACGCATCCACTCTCCCAAGAAATCAGCAAGCAACTTACGCCATATGATTACCAAAGGTTGCCTAAACAAACAATAAAAGCTCTCGTGATTGATGAGCAAAATTTGCAGCATACAAGCACATTGCTCCGCTGCCTACAATTGGCAGCTTCAAGCGGTATCATGCTTGTACTGCAACCACACTGGTCGCCGCTATGCCATCAAGCACAGGTACATCAAGGAAAAATTGCTGCACGAAAAGGTCTTATAGGTGCCAGCCCATCTATAGAAACAATTGCATTACAACTTGCTATAGATGTTGCAAGGGATACCAAAGTAGCCATGCACTTCACTGGTATAAGTAGCGCAAGAGGAGTGAACATTATCGATCAGGCGAAGCAAGAAGGCCTCCCTATTACTGCCGATACTTCCATCAGTCATTTGCTTTTTTGTGACGATGACATAGAACCATTTGACACCAATTTCAAACTATGGCCACCATTGCGAGATGCAAGCGATAGAACTGCCCTACAGCAAGGTGTTGCGACAGGTGTTATTGATGCCATCACCAGCTACCACAACCCGCAACAATGCTTAACCAAGCGCCTTCCTTTTGCCGATGCATCATTTGGCGCGGCAACTTTCGATAGTTTTGTTCCTATGCTGGTACATCTGTGGAAAAACAATATTCTCACAATGGAGCAAATACAAAAGAGTTGCTCTATTCGACCTGCACACATACTCGGCATACAGAATCAACAGTCCATCATTATGGATACCGATGAACAATATTTGCTCAACGATGACCACTGGCTTTCATCTGCACAAAATGCGCCTTGGTTCAATAGCAAAAGAAGCGGAAAAGTTGTTGCTGTTTTTCCACATCCATACTGAACCTCGCTATGCACCATTAGGAAATGCTGCATCTCACCTTGCGCTTTTCCTGCTATCATCCACCCACCAATAACACAGCACACGCCACTCTCACATGCCTATCCCTTTCCAACACGCCATCAGTCCGAAAATCATCGCCGCAGTTGAGCACATTATCAACACAAGTATTGCCGCCACACCACAAGCAAAAGCAGCCTTGAAAGAAGTGCAAGGACAAGTGCTATCTATCACCATTACGCCAATGGAGGCAAGCTACTCAATCATTGCGAATGCGCATTCGGTGAGCTTGAAAAAAGGCTTGGAAGAACAAGCAACATTACAAATTTCTGGATCAATCTATTCGCTTGCTAAATTACTCGCTGCAAAAGAAAAGCAAACAGTGCTCGCAAAAGAACCTATTAGCATTGGGGGATCAACGCAAACGCTCTATGCTTGGCAAGCCTTGTTCAAATCTATTGATGTTCAATGGGAAATGCAGCTCGCCGAACGTATAGGATCAATACCAGCAAAGCTTCTTATCACCCCTTTACGCCACATCAGGGATAAAGCCCAAGCAAGCCTTGATCATGGTGTGGTGAGTCATACACTTGTTCATCAGCAACTTGCGGTTTCTCCGCATCAGTTAAAAGCCTTCACTCATGATATACAAAGGCTTTCCAGCAGCATTGATTCGCTCTCTCAGCGCATGAATACACTTA
>JAOPUL010392110.1:0-11670 GCA_027564515.1 Octopus rubescens | reverse complement strand
AATTCAACTGAACAGAATGTGGATGTATTAAAATATATTTAAAATATGAGACAAAATTGTGAAACTTTTAAATCAGCTTTTAAGCATGAATATATAAATGTATTTACAATTTGAGCACACTTACCCAGGTAACAGGAAATCAATTGTCAAAAGATTGGAGGTGTAGTAAGTCCGACAGCTGTTTCAGGGGGCTCAAGCCAAATTACGTAAACAGGATTGTTACGTCATTGAATCAAATTCTCAAAATGGCCGAATGCAGTAAAAGGGAGGGAACTCCAACAATTAAATAATGAATGATAAGTTAAATAGTCAAAATAGCTACGCCATTGATTAAACTTCTGAAAATGACAGAATGCAGTCAATGGGAGAGAATTCCAATTGAATAATCATCAGGAGAAATAACAACACTTCTAATAGTAATTCCGGTAACCAAATTAATACTAAAATTGGAATCACACATACAAATAACGTCGGCAACAACAACAACAACAACAACAACAACAACAACAACAACAATAATAATAATAACAACATCAATAATATTAGTATAAAATTAGATTCTTTAGGATCATTGATTTAATTCTAATAATACCTATAAATGCCATATTCCTAATAACAAGAATAACAATATTAAAAATTAATATTAAGATTAAGAATGAAAAATTATAATAATTGTAATTATGAAAATAAAAAGATAAGTAATGTTATGTACACTAGTAATAATAATGACATTAGTGGTAATAATAATAATATCAATAATAATAAGTAAGGTTACAACATTTTATCAGCAAGGATTTGACCCTAATGTTTTCAATAAAATATATAATGGAAATAGTGAATTTAAAACATCAAATAAATACCATACTATGAATAAGCATCTGAGACAAAAATTTAGCTCCATTCTTGTAATTTCTAAGATTACTCTCCTAAATAATAAGGAAATCATCTGGCTGATTATTCCATTAATAAACAAATTAAATCAAAATTAGTGAAATAATTTTCCCAAGAAATAAAATGTTGCTTTCCCCTAACCAATAGATATTTTACCTAATGTGATAACACATTAATTAGAATTGGTCATTCAGTATCCATGAGATTATGGCAAATCATAACACTAACCAGATTAGCAAAAATAAGGAACTTAATATAATAACAAATATAACTAAAACAGTTCAAAATAAATATTTAAAAAGTAATAGTGTTAAAAGGCATACCACGATCATTGGGAATGGAAATAATAGCATTAATAATAATCGGGCATTAAACCCAGTAAATCGAGGCCATAATATTACAGCTATTGTTTTTTATAACAATAATGAAAAGGCTATGAATAGGAACAAAAATTATAATAACTGTGACTCTAATGCAAAATTTAATTGTAAACTGGAAAACAATTGTGAGGTCAGGAATGTACTTTACCAATGTATGATTTCTATAACGAACCAAACTTCTAGGCAGTTGATCTACATTCATAAATAATAGAATTTCTAAACATGAATTCATATTTAGAAGGAGAAATAATATATTTTCTAAAAGCTTAAGTAAACGTATTTGGTCTCTTAAAGATTCCAATAAAAAGTATTCTATAAAAGGGAATATCCTCGCTATAATAATAGGTGCTTTGGGAACTGTAAGCAAAAATATAGACAAATGGTTGAAGGAAATGGGAATACAGTGTCCCGTGGATCTTCTACAAAACGCTTGCCTCTTGGGGACAGGAAAAATTATCAGGAGGGTTCTAGGCACTTGAAAGCTTACGGAAATCATGTTGATACCTAATGTTAGAGGTAATAACTCGCTACCCACAACATCTTACCAGGAATAAGATCGAACCTGTGCTAAAACAACAATAATAATAAATTATTATTATTATTAATATTATAATTAATATTATTGTTATTAATATTATTTTATTATTGTTGTTGTTGTTGTCACTATTTTTGTTGGTGTTGTTATTTTTTTTGGTGTTGTTATTGTTTTTGGTATTGTTATTGTTGGTGGTGTTGTTACTTATTGACAGGACTAGGCGTGTCCTAAACACACTGAGGGTTATTGATTTGTTTTCATTGTTATAATGATATTGTATAGTGTGTCAGGTTTTGTGCAGTCCATAAGGGTCTGTAGAAAAGTTATCTGCTCCAAGGGGCGAAATCTCGGAAAGGAAATATTTATTTTCGAAATATGTGATATAATTTGATATGGCGTCAACTTCGTCTCCAAACCATGAAGGGAGGAAAGAGGGAGGTGAGTTTATAGGTAAACATTTTTGGGGCCGTCAATTATCCCGCCTAATCTATCAAACATGGAAAGAGATAGTAGCAGCAGAATCAGCAGCAACGACAACAGAACAGCAATAGCAACATCATCTTCACCAACACCGACAAAAACATAAACGATAAAAAAACATGCAAAGACAACAGCACTAGTACCACCACTTCCATCAACAACGCCCAACAAAGAAACAATAACATCAACAAGAATGACAGGAAAACGAAAATACAAATTCTTCACACAAGACACAGGCAAATTCAATCAACAGCCCCACCACTACCCCCATTAACGACAACACAGTTGCGGAAGACGACAACAATCACAAAAAAGTCGAGGGTTAACGATTTTAACACTGCGAAGCGCAAAGCACAAAAAAGTAAAGCATTCAAAGGATGATTTAAAAACTGTAAGAAGCTCGTTAAAAAGAAATGGAAGGATTATACAACACACTTGCAATAAAATGTCGTAAGATAAAATGGGCGACACGACAACATATTGAAAAGTATCTAAGACATGTGTGGGGCGCAACAATCATGCGTTGCAAGGGCGAAGCGATATGACTAAAAGGAACAACAGGTGGATTTCAGTCGCTATCTCGAAGGCATGCCAGGTCTCTCGGTTAGAGAAGTGGAGTAGTAGCGAAAGGCTCATAACAGCCGCTGAAATACGGGATGGGATGATGTGCTGCACGAGGGAAAAATTTCCTGATTTCGATAGTCTGCCCTATGAGTGTTATTTTTATATGCCACACATGTTTAGAGGCTTCATAGCCGATATCTACCACAACTGGTAGCAGAACGGGAGTTTTTCTACATCTCTAAGGTGTCGAGGAGTGGTGGTACCGCTAAGGAAGGACCCACACAATGCGGGATCAAATAGAAACTTTTAGCCCGATTATTCTGCTCAACGCAGAATTGAATTTTTTTACTATGATATGCGAAAAGGTTGGCACTTAAAGGATAATGTTAGAACTGTGAAACATTACAATACTTATTTTCTACCCATCTTATTAATAACTGCCCCTTTTTTTTTTTTGTAAACTGACAGGTGACTGTTCAAAGACTTCAAAGTAACTAATAGAGACTCCTCTTGAAAATGGACATCGTGGTGTTATCAATTACTTGCTGAAAAATGGTTTAAACCCTCAGGGCATTCATACTGACATGTTTGCTACATTAGCAGATGACGCTCTAGCTGTATCAACAGTAGAAACGTGGGCAGCCGAATTTACGAGAGGCAGGGACAGTCTTGAAGATGATCCAATTTCTGGACGTCCTACAAATATCAATACCGACAAAAGACATTGATGGTGATGGATGACAGCCGATTTACTAAACATCAAATAGCCACCGCTAGTAGCATATTCTGTGACAGATTTGAGAATATTCTGCACAATGAACTTGGCATGACGAAGGTTTCTGCTCTGTGGTCTTCTGAAACTTGATCAAAAGAACACCAGGCTAATTACATCACGTGAAAATCTAATGTTGTTTGAGGCAGATTCAGTTGGTTTACTTGAACGTTTCCAAAGCCAAGATGAGGTGTCGGTTTCATCACTTTGAGCCAGAGGCAAATATACAATGCATGCGGAAACACCTCTCACAAACTGCTCCAAAGTTGGCCAATGCCGTTTCATCTGCAGGGAATGTGATAGTCTCAGTTTTCAGGGATGCAAAAGACATTGTGTTAATTGATCACAAAAGGGCCACACCATCAACAGCCACTTGTAGAGGCAGCATTTACGAAAGTCTGTCAAGATCAAACGCTAGTAAAACAGATGAAAGAGATCTTGTATCATCAGCGCAATGCTCTAGTACAAGAGTCCTTTAATTTCAATGGTTGCTGTGCGTGATTGTGACTTTAAACTGTTTGATCACCCTCCCCTTATTCTCCTGATTGACCCCATCTGCCTATCATCTGTTCCCCAATATGAAAACAACACTCGGCTGAGAAACACTATCGCAGTGATGGAGCGTCAAATCTGTTGTTGAGGAATATTTCGACCAAGACGAGAGGAGTCCTCGTCAATGGGATACAAACAATGTCACACCGATGAAAGAATTGTGTTTACCACAATGCGCACGATGTTGAAAAATAAACCTCATTTGGTCACATTAGATAAGTTTGAATATTAAAGTCCGAAGCAAGGCGATGTCTTTATTTACTACAATTTTTCATAACATTTGTTTTCATATGCAATTCAATGTTGATGGCAAATGCTGACCAAGTTTATCATTGCAATTTACCCAGTCAGCTGAAGTTATAATAGAGCAGCCCTAGATGATGAGATCCATTGTTTCCTTATTGTACAACATAAGAGGCAGGTAGTTTCAGTTCCATTTTAAGTGAACTGGGTCGGTAATTCCCACACACTGACCCTGAACTGGTGTAATGAATCCTACTGTTTCTAATTAAAGCCCAGATACAGCCAGCCACGGAAGGATCATATTTGAATCAACGTCAGCATCACTGGCATTTCTGGGTAATGCTTCATTTTTTCCCACCCTACGCAACTCTTCGATTCAATTCGATTTTACTGGTGTTTATATTTTTTTTTCCTTTCGCAGTGAGTTTTTCCTTTTCAACTAGTTGCCACTCAGTGTCAGTGAATTGTAATTATTTTACATATTTCTTTGCTTCATCTGATTGAGTGTGGTCATTAATTTTCCTTAAATGTTAGTATAATTTTGTAGTTGCTGTCTTTGGAGAAATTTGTAGCCTCCAACGACACAGCAAATCACTGTATTTTTTCTTTAATTTAGAGCTAGCACGTCAAATTGTTTTAGGTCGTATTAGGGTAATTAAGGCCAATTCGTATTTTTTTCTAAATTAAGTATATATATATATATTGTATAATTAAGGATTCATAGAAGTTATATATATATATATATATATAACTTCTATGAATACTTAATTATCCAATTATTTCCCTAAGCAGCATGATATGATGATTCAATCCTATTGGACATGATGCAAATATATTAACACCGTCTAAAACAATGGGATGATTAAGCATCAGATATATTTAATACGTATAAACACTCAAGGGCGAATATTATGAAATAATAGGGTTTTTATTAGCTTGTATCATTCTACTCCAAGACGATGCCACCATATCATAATACCTATAATTAACTTATTCAACTCTATATCCTATATTTAGCATCTCTATTAATCTTTAGTAGTGGCACCTTAATATCTTATCAATAATGATATCGTTATCGTAGGATATATGAATACAAAAATCGTCGTTGTCATAATCAATGTGAAAGATAAATAAAGATAACGTATAACGTAAAGTACAGAACTGGCTAATTATACAAAATAAACATTCATCGGAGGTAGTTTATATTAGGATAAAGTATCTTAGAAGAAAATGCATTTACGTACCTTGCTAGTATTGAACGACATGAATAACTTGGATTCGGATGAACACTTAGAAACCTAATATTAATATTGGTATAGCTGCAAAGTAATTCCAACAAAGTTAATGATGATGCATATTAAATGGACGCACATGACTTATAACTTATGTATAAATCACAATCCATACTAAAACTATTGTAGTAATACAAGAGCAATTGAGCATCTCAGGGCCCCATCTTCATGTGCTTTCATGGAAGAAATAGGAAAATCAAAATCGGCAAGATAGATCAAGTTACACAAGTGGTCCGAAGAGGGGAGGGGTATGTCTGGAGAAGGTTCCTTTTAAAGAGCTCCTGCAGTTGTTGTTTTATGGGATTGTGATGCTGTGTTCTTTTTGGTGGTGATGATGGGGTGGTGGGGGTGGTAGGGGCAGCTGCTGCCATGGTTGTAGGTTGTAGATCCGTTGGATTTAAAATGGAAAATATGACCATACAAATCAATTCCTTTTATTATTATTAAGTCACCATTTGGGATTTATCGGATCAGCGGTAAGAGAAGTGCTTTGGCTACATTCCAAATAAAATGGACTTTTATTAATCTTGTCAAAAGTTACTTAAATACTTAGAAGAGGGATTTCGGTCACTGGGGATTTTTGCATAGGTCATTTTTGAGGTATAAAGTAATTGTGAAGTATTCCCTGCTGCTACTGCTGCTGTTGTTGTTGTCGCCGTTGTTGTTGTTGTTGTTGTTGATTTTCTTCTTTTTCTTCCTCTTTTCTTCATATTCTTCTTCTTCTTCTTCTACATCTTCTTATTCTTCATCTTCTACTTCATCTTCTTCTTTTTCTTCTTCTTCTTCTTCTTCTTCTTCTTCTTCTTTTTCTTCTACTTCTTCTTCTTCTTCTTCTTCTTCTTATTATTATTATTATTATTGTTGTTATTATTATTATTATTATTATTATTATTATTATTATTATTATTATTATTATTATTATTGTTTTTATGGCGGCGGTGAAGGCGGCAAGATGGCAGAATCATTAGCACGCCTGGAAAATTGCTTAGCGGCACTTCTTCCGACTTTACTTTCTGAGGTTAAATGCCGATGGGGTTGACTTTGCCCTTCATCCTTTTGGGGTCGATAAAATAAGTACCAGTTGAGTACTGAGGTCGTTTGAATCGACTATCGCCATCCCCAAAAATGTCAGGCCTTTGAGCCCAGTATAGAAGGGATCATTATTAAGGCGGCGAGCTGGCAGAATCGTTAGCACGTCAGGAAAGATGATTAGCGGCATTTCTTCCGACTTTACGTTCTGAGCTCAAATGCCGCAGAGATTGACTTTGCATGTCATCCTTTCGGAATCGATAAAATAAGTACTAGTTGAGTACTGGTGTTGATTGAATCGACTATTCCCATCCCCGAAATTGTCAGGCCTTTCTGCCTAGTATAGAAAGGATTATTATTATTAAGCTTCAGTTGTCTTAATTTTTGTCACGTGCTTTCACTGTACTACCAAGCGTAGCTGCGTGCGCCTTCAGTATGTGCTGTGGTTTGTTTTCGTGTTACTTGATAGTGCTTTACGTAGGGTGCGTGCAGTGCCTAATAGTGCTATTTTCTGTATGTTATACATATTTGTATGTCCTGGTGTTTTGGTTACGTATGTGTCTGTATGATTTTTTATCATACCTAATATACCTATATTATAGTGATTGTTACTATTTTTATCCTCCACATTCGGGTTATCTATACTTACAGATCTTTGTATTTTGATAGTTGCTCCGTTTCTTTAGAGACACATTGTCATCTGTTCGTATTGATACTTCAATGAGAAGGTATTTTATTTTTCTTGATGATGTCTCACAACTATATCTTGTCTATTAGCCTTGATCTCCCTATCTGAGTGTATTGTCATATTCTCAGACCCTTTCTGGGGTATGCCGATACCATCTTTTTTCTGTTGTCTTCCATAATGTTGGCATAGCTTCCGGTGTATATACGTACGTCCCAACTTTGTCGTGTCTGTGGATATAGTCCTTCCTACTCAGGACTGGGCAGCCAGAGACGATATGATTTATTATTTCTTCACTTTCACCACGTATTCTTTAATTACTTATTGTATTTTTCTTCTTTATATGCTTCTGGTAATTTCTGGCGGGGAGGCTTTAATCTTGGGATGCAATTAAAAATCTTTTAGTCTATACTTTGTGTCCTAAGTTTCACAACCATTGTTGGGATTTTACATTATCTATCTCTTTTGCTGTTTAGCTTACCCTAGTATTTACCATGTAAGGGTTCTTCTTGCCTTCGTTATATCATAGTATTTTGTTGCTCCAGTTTTAATATACATATTAGTTTCTTTACAGCGTTTGTCTTCTTTTGTTGTTCTTCTTCTTCATGGTAGTCAGGTACTATTATTTCTTTCTTGTATTTGTCTGCTTCCTTAAAGACAGGCAACAATTGTTTTGTTTTGCTCATGTTTTGTGGCTACTCTTAACAGTTTTCATTCGTTCTCAGTTAGGTATTTCTGTAATTCCTATGGTGGTTCTTTTATAGTAGTTTTCTAGTTGTATTAGTCCTCTACCACCTTCAATTCGTTGTATATATAACCTTTCTATGTCAGATTGTTGGTGATGTATTCTATATGCCGTCTTTTTCTTCTTTTGCTGTCTAGTTTCATTGGTTCATTTAGTGTCCAATGAAGAATTTTGTAACTGTAACTTATAACTGCGACAGCTAGTGTGTTGATACCAATTATCTTGTTTTTCGCATTCAGTTCTGCTTTAAGTAATAGTCTGACTCGTCTATAATAATCCTTCCGTCTCTCCTCTTTCATTTGTGTGTGTTGTAACGTATCTATGTCATTGATTACTAGGTATCTGTTGTGCCTGGGTTTGGTCTAATTCTCTTATTTCATTTTCATTATCTAGTATGATATTCTTACTCTTAACTAGATTTCTCCTTTTCAAGGTGGCTTTTGTACATTTTAATAAATCGAATTACATGTTTATCTCTTTGGTAAATCCATGCACTGCATCCAGCAATGTTTCCCGGTGTTTATCGTTTTGCAGCTTACAGTTTTAGATCATCCATATACAAGAGATGGTTGATTGTTTTACCGTAACATTTGTATCAACATCCTGTACTGTTTAGCATGTATGTTAAAGGCGTTAATGCCATACAGAAAAGGGGTGGAGAGAGCTAGTCGCTTTGGAATATTTCTGTTCTAATTGGGGTGGTGGCTCTTCATTTTATTATTCCCTCTTTTGTCTAGATCTGCACGACTGTTTGACATTTATTCGTGGTATGTTTTCTATATTCTATATTCATTGGTGCTACATTGTTCATGGCTAGTGCCTCCAGGATCCTGTGGGGGATACTGTCAAAAGCCTTTCGGTTGTCGATCCAAGTTATGCATAGAACCTTCTTTTGCTTTCGGTCGTCTTCAGTTACGGCTTATTAATCAGTAACTGATCTTTACAGCATCCCTTCTGTTCTTCTGGAAACAAGTTGTTTTCCACAAGATGACTGCCCATTCTCGGTGATATTGCAGTTAAAGCTTTGTAAGTCGTAGGGAGACATGCTATGGGACAGACATTTTGTGGGTTTGTCGTTTCAGTGGATTTGGGCATTAGGATGTGTCTCCCTTCTGTGAGCAATTAAGGTGTTATCTCTGATTTTACTAGGATTTCATGAAATGTTTTGGCCTGCGTCTTATGTATCTCTGTTAAGTAATTTAGTCAGGAATTGGGGTTCTTGTCGTGGCCAGGAGCCTTCCACTTGCTTCACTTTTGCAATGTCTGAGTGACCTCTTCCGATGTTATAGACGTCCAGAGATGTTCATGTGCCGTTTTCGTTGTTTTTATAGATCTTTAATGGGATTGTTCTGATCAGTTTGGATCAATCTAAAACCTTTCTTAGCGTCGATAACCAATATTTACTGGATGTTTTAACGGAAATCAGTTTCTATCCTGGTTTCCTTGGCTGGATCGTCGCAATGTACGACGACATATGCTCGGTAGTTCGAGTGAATGGTTAAAATGCGAGTCTCCATTTAATACATTTCAGACTCTTGGGGATTAATGAGGGTGGTGTACCAATACAACAAATACCTAAGAGACAGCAATTATTGTTTTAGCGTTTCACAATATCTTAATTGTTCTAACTAGACCCTAATGCCTTTCAATTTTTAAAAAGCCATTGTTTTCTAATGTGTTGTCAAGTGGCATTTCAAAGTCTATGATGTTACCATACTTTAGTTTGTCCTCTTCAATAATATTCAATATCCTTGATTTATAAATATATCTTAACCCCCATAAAATCCTGTAATAATCATTAATCATCAGAGCCTCTAGCTTGTATTCATACCACGTTTGTCATACTTTGAGTCTACACATCCGTCTAACATCCCGAAGCACTCTTTTATTATCAGAGTCATGCCTGCATATATAATCTTATACTGCTACCTTACTGCAGTAATTTATGTTATGGTTAATTATTTTGTCGCTTTTCCCACTTCGCTTTCGTGCCTTTGCTCCTTAATTGACATTTCTGCGATGTTATCAAATTCGTTGTAATAGCTACTTCCTGAGCAGCTAGATTTAGCAATTCAGTTTCCCGCCACAAGTTTCCATCCGACAACTACAACTAGTGTTCGTTATTTCTAATACACTATGTTTGTTGCATGAACTGAACATGAATTTGTAGCTATATGTGTCTTCTTGATCCTCACTTTGAATTCTACAACAGTGTCTATAACGTTACGTGCATTTCTATTAGGCGACAGCATTGTTGCTTCATTACGCTCAACACAGTTGTCCAAACCGTATATTTCTAATGGTGTCTTCCGTAATAAACAATTCCGTGCCCCTTCCTTTGTTGTCAGGTAGATGCCATCAACTCCAACAACCAGAGGAGCCCCGTGGTTAATCCAATTGGGTTTTAGCGCAGCAGTTATTGCAGATTCATGCAGTGCAATATCGTAGACTACTACCCTTCTAAAAAAAACCCTCCTCCTTTAGGCCTTAAATTTCGCCATGCAATTCACAAGTATAAGTGATCTCGATGTCAGAATCATCAGGAACGCCAGAAAGTCAATCCTGGTTAATGACGATTCCTTTTGGGTGACGAAAGAAGGCGACCCACTGTTCGATGTTTCTATGGGGAGCTACGTCGGGGCTTTGATCACCGACCTCATCCGGTTATTCATCTTGAATTAACTCAAGAAACTCACGCACCCACACAGGTCGGCCCTCTACAGAGACGACAGCTTGGCAATATCAAGCAATATGGACGGCCACGTCATGGACATGTTCAGGAATGAGTTAGTAAAAATATTTAAGAAATTCGGCCTGTCTATAACTGTCCATATTTTCAACAAGGACATTGGGATCAGCATAAGGCGGACAAATGTGCCAGGGTGACACTGAGAAGAGGCAAATTAATCAGCACTGAAAAAACTGCACTCGACATAGAAACAGAATTCAGAGAATTAGATTAGGCTACAATCGCCCATATATGTCTAAGAACAGACGATACATCTAAAATACAACAAACGGAAACGAAGGAGAAAATTACTACAGAATACTACATAAGAGTTAGACTAATATTAAACACAGAACTCAATGGTAACAATAAGATAATAGGGATAAACACGCTAGCCATAGCAGTCATAAATTACAGTTTCAACATAAACTGGAAGATAATTGATTTTAGAAACTTAGATAGATAAACCAGAAAACTATTAACAGCAGAGCGAAATCTTTACCCCAAAGCAGATATAGACTGAACATATTTCTAATGGTGGGGAACTGATCAATTGGTTAGCTGGATAGGTATTTAACCAAATATTTAAACTTAGGACCAGTTAACTGATTGAACAATAATAAAGAAGTGGATCTGAACCAGTGCGTGCATTATATATATATATATATATATATATGTATATATAAATGTGTGTGTGTGTGTGTGTGCGTGTGTGTGTGTGTTATATCAATTTGGCTTTATTTTGGGTGTTATAACTCCCGAGACACAATATAC
>JAOPUL010390757.1:0-11675 GCA_027564515.1 Octopus rubescens | reverse complement strand
TGACTGCATTCCATTAACTAAGATCCTCTTTGGTGACTGCATTCCATTAACTAAGATCCTCTTAGGTGACTGCATTCTATTAACTAAGATCCTCTTTGGTGACTGCATTCCATTAACTAAGATCCTCTTTGGTGACTGCATTCCATTAACTAAGATCCTCTTAGGTGACTGCATTCCATAAAGACACTGATTAATGCATAGCAGTGTAGTCACCTAGAGGTTTTAAGTTCAATCCCAGGCAAAGAACTAAGGTGAATCAAGACATATTGAAGAAGGCTGGAATGTATAACAGCCGAAATGTAATGAAAAAGCAACAACTAAAATGCGGACACCATTCTGATTAATGATGCATGAAAGAAAACTGGTTGTTTTTTTTTTGTTTTTTTTTAATTTGGCCAGGTGATGAAAAAGCCCAGTTTTAAACCACAGGTTTTGGGTTCAGTCCCACTGCTTGGCACCCTTCAACGAGTGTCTTCTACTATAGCCCTGGGCTAACTGATTCCCTGTGAGTGAATTTAGTAGAGATGTGTATGTGTGTGTTTTGGGGTTTGTGTTTGTTCTCCACTATGACTTGACAACCAGTGTTGGTTTGTTTATGTCCTCATAACTTAGCATGTAGCAAAAGAAATCGATAAAATTTGTACCAAGCTTTAAAAGAAGTACTGGGGTCGATTCGTTCAACTTAATCCTTTGAAGTAGTGTCCAAGCATGGCCACAGTTCAATGAGCGAAACAAGTAAAAGATAAAAGATTTGTTTTTCTTTTATTCATCATTGTTATGCTAACCAAACGAGATGTTGTGGTGCTCATCCCAGTTCTCCTGGCCACTATAGAGGAAGATCTTATTAACTCTGTTAGATCACAAAAACTCTTTTAACCTTTAGCACACTGTAGGCAAATCATGTTGCCATATGAGTTGTCTCCCCTTTAGGCACATTGTGTTGCATTGAAAGGGGAGGAAACTCTTATGGCGACATTCATCACCTACAGCATGCTAAAGGTTAATCTTCTGTCCTAGGACTTGAACCTTGTACCACATACTACTAAGACACTCATCAGTTATTAACAATATTCTAAGTACTGCTATCATCATCATCGTCGTCATTTTAATGTCTACTTTTCTATGCTTGCATGATGAAAATATTAGAGTAGATTTTCTATGGCTGGATGTTCTTCCAGTCATCAACCCTCATCTGTTTCCAAGCAAGGTAATATTTCTCCAGTGGCCAGACATGTTTTTAAGGAAGATTGGAAATGAATAGCAGTATTTGTATGATGGTGCTTTTTGTTTAAAACTGTTGTGCGACGCCAAAGTTCCTCTCTACGAAATCCACTCTGAAGACTTTTGTTAGCCCAGGGTTTTACTGAAGACACTTGCCCAAGGTGCCATGCTGTGGGACTGAACCCAAAACCACATGGTTGGAAACTTCTCAATCACACACAAATGACAGGCTTCTTTCAGTTTTTATCTACTAAATCTATTTGCCTGAGGTGCCACACAGTAGAAATGAACCTGGAATCACATGGTTGGGAAGCACACGTCTTAGCCACAAAACCATGCCTGCACTCATCTATCTATCTATGTATCTGTCTGTCTGTCTGTCTATCTATCTGTCTGTCTGTCTGTCTATTTATCTAGCTGTCTGTCTGTCTGTCTATCTATCTATCTGTCTATTTATCTAGCTGTCTGTCTATCTATCTATCTATCTATCTGTCTATCTGTCTGTCTGTCTGTCTGTCTGTCTATTTATCTATCTATCTATTTACATTTATCTATCTATCTATCTATCTCTATCCATCTATCTGTCTATCTATCTATCTATCTATCTATCTATCTATCTATCTATCTATCTATCTATCTGTCTATCTACATACACAACAAGCTGGCTTCTTTCAGTTTCCATCTACCAAATCTACTCGCAAGGCTTTAATCAGCTCGGGATTACTGAAAAAAACCATATGTCCAAGGTGCCATGCAGTAGGATTGAACTAGGAACCACATGGTTGCAAAGCAAACTCCTTCACCAACACTATCCATGTATCATTATATTTATTTGTTTGATGAAGTCCACCCTCGTTAATATTGGTACAGGAGTAGTAAATATAAAACATAGGTCGGTCAGGTCAGGTCAGGTCAGGTGTGGGATGCATGTGCCATTGCAGTGTGTTGCTGCAGTCATCATTTGTCTATTTCCAGGTCCTCCTCGGTGACCCTTTGAGTAGAGTCCCCGTCAGTCCTCATTTGCCACGACCATGTGGCATGAGGTCGACCAACAGGAGCCAGCAACCCAGCCAGATCCTCAGTGACGAGAAACCCTTTCCTCCAAAAGGTTTTTTTTTTTTAATCTAATATCCATTGTAGAAAGCACTCAATACACTCTGTGAAGTGATTGGCATTAGGAAGGGCATCCAGCTGTAGAAACCATGTCAAAACTGAAACAGTGGAGCTCGATGTGGTCCTTGGACCCAACAGATCCTGTCAAACTGTCCAACCCATGCCAGCATGGAAAATGGATGGAAACTGATGAGAGTGATCATCCAAAATTCCTATAAATATTTCCTGCACTAATTACGACAACCAATCCTTCCTCCCCTAAATTTCCTCCCTCTGGTGCTCTGTCCTTGCTCATATATTTCTTACAGTTATTGACTTAGAAAGGGTCAAGGTGGAACATCATTAGTGTCAGAGGGGCCCATGCAAACATTGTAGGTACAACCCCTCCCTCAACAACAAATAAATAAATAAATAATAATAATAATAATAATAATAATGGTTTCAAATTTTGGCACGAAGCCAGCAATTTCGGGGGAGGGGTTAAGTCAATCAATTACATCGACTCCAGTGTTCAACTGGTACTTATTTTATCGACCCTGAAAGGATGAAAGGCAAAGTCGACCTCGGCGGCATTAATTTTTGGGGATGGCGATAGTCAATTCAATCGACCCCAGTACTCAACTGGTACTTATTTTATCGACCCAGAAAGGATGAAAGGCAAAGTCGACCCCGGCGGCATTTGAACTCAGAACGTGAAATAATAATAATAATAATAATAATAATAATAATAATAATAATAATAATAATAAATGCCCTGATGCAATACGAGACATTGGCTCTCATGTCTTGTGATCTTAACTGATTGGAAGTGTTATCACGTAGATGTTTTGTCTTGGTGTAAAAGATGGTGTAAAAGATGGGCAAATATTCTGCTCAATATCACATATTTGCTTGTCAGTTGCTTGACCATAACCAGTTGAGCATGTCCCTTATGGTTGGAAATATGTGCATCTCTGATCATGAGCAAGAGTAGTGGGGGAGCATCGTAGCCATGTGTTGAGAGGAATTCGTTGGGGTTTTAATATTTCACCTCTGGAAACATGGGTGTTTCATTCATCATCCTTAAACAAAACCTTATTCAGGGACCTTTTGAACGGAATGGGCTACTCGACCAGAAGAAAGTTTTAACTGGGCCCCACCTGCAAGGCCATGTGCTGTTTATCTCAATATGAGATAAACATATCGCGCACATATGGTTGTGATGCATGCGCCTGGTGTACCCTTATCGGACAGGTAGTTACGATGGGAATATTGGGCTTCGTATATTTGTACCCCAGTGTCACTTTGATAGCATGCACTGCTCTCTCACTCAATAATAATAATTCAAACGGACAAGAAACCAGGAAGTAATAGACCAGACATAACATTAATAGACAAGGAAAGGCGATGTTGCTTACTAATTGACACAGCATGCCCGTTTGATCCTAGGATCGTAAAGAAAGAGGACGTAAAGCAGAAAAATATAACCCCTTAAAATTTAAAATTCCGAGAATTTGGTGTATGAAAACTGTAAAGGTTGGTCCTGTAATAATAGGTGCGTTGGGCACTGTAAGCAAAGATATAGACAAACGGTTGCAGGAAATTGGAATACTATACCCCGTGGAGCTTCTACAGAAAGTTTCCCTATAGGGGACAGGAAAGATTATCAGGAGTGTTTTAAGCATTTAAAAGACTATTGAAAGCTTGTGGATACCCAAAGTTACAGATAGTAACCCGCTAACCACAAAAATCCTACAAGGAATGAGACCAAACCTGTGTCAAACCAATAATAATAATAATCTTTTCTATACTGGGCAAGAAGGCCTGAGATGTTGGGGGAGAGGAGTAGTCGATTTTATCTCCCCCTGTTCGTAACTGGTAGTCACTTTATCGACCTTGGAAGGATGAAAGGCAAAGTCGACCCCGGCGGCATTTGAACTTAGAATGTAAAGTCAAAAGGAATGCCGCTAAGCATTTTTCTCGGCGTGCTAACGATTCTGCCAGTTCTGTGTTATTATTATTATTATTATTATTATTATTATTATTATTATTATTATTATTATTATTATTATTATTGAGGCAAAGTATGAAGTGCCACAGACGTTTTGAGCTTGATTAAAACAGAAAATATTAGTCAAACAAACCAGATAATCATAGCTGCTGCTAATGATGTACCTGACGTAGTAGGATACAAGCAGAAAACTGAGGAAATGAAAGGAAACGAAAAGAAAGAACCAAACTGGAGGAAAAGAATGCGAATGAAGCTGGAAAACTCACGGAAAGAACTGGGGCAATTGATTGGGATAATGAGCGGAGAGCTCAAACATGAGGTAGTAACCATAAAATTGAATGGACAATACAGGTTAGAAGAAAGTGGGGAGCAAACAGTATATGAAGAATTGTCACAAAGGGTGACAGCGTTAAAGGACAAAGTGAAAAGACATGATACCAGATGCATAGGTTATGAACAGAATAGAATGTTCCAAGCAAATAGGAGGCGCCTGTTTGAGGAAATAGAGGGGGACCAACATCAGGACCTGATTCCAGATGCGGAAGAAAGCAAACTATTTTGGGAAGAATTGTGGAACAGGCCGGTGAGACACAACGAAAGTGCAGAGTGGCTAACACAGTTGGAAAGACAAACGGCAAACGTGCCAAGACAAACGAACGTCAGAATTGACCTATATATAGTAAAACTGAAGCAAATAAAAATAGCAAATTGGAAAGGACCTGGCCCGGGTGGAGTACGAGAATTTTGGCTGAAGAACTTTACACAGTGGCATGAAAGCATCGCTTCACAACTGGATGATTACCTGCAGCATGGACATGTTCCTACCTGGATGACAAGTGGACAAACGCTGCTATGCCTTAAAGACTCCTTGAAAGGTAACTTAGTATCAAACTTTCGACCTATAACCTGTTTACCACTTATGTGGAAGATCATGACCGTTGTCTTGACAGAGAAGATATATAACCAACGGGAAAATAATAATCTACTTCCATAAGAGCAAAAATGATGCAGGAAACAAAGTAGGGCCACAAAAGAGCAATTATTAGTTGATAAAATGCTAATTAGAAATTCTAAATGGTGATTGACGGGACTGGATGTAGCATGGTTAGATTACAAAAAAGCTTATGACATGGTACTGCACAGCTGGATAAGTAAAACAATGAGCATGTTCGGAGTGGCAGAAAAATTTGAAAAAATGGTAAATGAATGTATGAAACATTGGAATACTGAATTAATTGGAGGAAAACAAAGACTTGGAAAAGTGAACATCAGACGTGGAATATTTCAAGGTGATAGCTTATCATCCCCATTGTTATTTCTATTGGCCATGATACTGCTCAGCTTGATAATGTGGAGAATTAGAATAGCTTACGATTTGGGAAAAGGATATGGGCAAATAAACCATCTCCTTTTTATGGACGAAAGCTGTATGCAAAAAATGAGAAACAGCTTGAAAGCCTTATACATGCAGTACGCATTTTCTCAAATGATGTAGGTATGGATTTGGAGGTCAAAAAGTTCACTACGTTGAAAATGAAACGAGGAAGATTTGAAGGAAGCCAGGGAATTGAAATACCAAATAGAAAATTAATGAAAGCGGTTGAGAAAGGATAGTGGTACAAGTACTTGGGGATACTGGAACCAGGTGAAATAAAGCACAAAGAAATGGAAAAAATTACCCATAAGGAATATACAAGGAGAGTTAGAAAATTATTATAATCAAAGCTGAATGCAAGGAATGTCATCGAAGCAATAAATACAAGAGCAGTTCCCGTAATGAGATATGGAGTAGGGATTGTAGACTGGACCAAAAACGACACCCAGAAGGTGATAGGAAAACCAGAAAACTGTTAACAATGCATGGAGCTCATCATCCGAAGGCTGATACCAAGCGGCTATACTTAAAGAGAGGGCAAGGTGGAAGAGACCTAATTGCTGTGGAAGGTTGTATATAGATGGAGAGAGAAAGCATGTTCGAATATTTAGAGAACAACACAGAAAAACTACTAAAGGCTGAGAATTAGGAACAGGTGATGAAGTGTAGAATAGGAGAAAAAGAGAAAAATAAAATTCAAAGAGAGCAAGCTAGAGAAATTGAAGAGAAACCCTTACATGGCCAATTTTGGAAAGCCACTGAGGAAGTATGTGGAACAAAATCATAGGCTTGGTTTAAAAAGGGGGAATTAAGAAAAGAAACAGAGAACCTGATTATAGCAGCCCAAGATCAAGCGATAAAAACGAACAACTTGAGGAAAAATGTACATGGGGAGAATGTGTCAGAAAAATGTAGTCTGTAGAACTTGGAACGAGACAGTGGCACACATTATTGCAGAGTGTCCGAAGTTGGCACAGGAAGAATATAAGAAATGGAGACATGACCAAGTTGTTAAAGTTCCACACTGGAAACTGCGCCAGAAATGGGGATTTGAAGCTGGAGACACATGGTATAATCATCGAATCGAATCGTAAGAGAAATGCAAGATAGTGCGGGACTTTCCTATCCAAACGGACAAGAAACTGGAAAGTAATAGACCAGATATTACATTATTTGATAAGAAAGAACGAAGCTGCCTACTGATTGACCCAGCATAGCCGTTTGATCTTCGAATCGTAAAGAAAGAGGACGAAAAACAAAAATAGAAGTCCCCCCCCCCATAAGTTTGAAATATCGAGAATTGTGAGAATGAAAACCGTAAAGGTTGTGCCTATAATAATCGGTGCATTGGGAACTATAAGCAAAGATATAGACAAATGGTGGAAGGAGATTGGAATACAGTGTCCCGTGGAACTTCTACAGCAAGTTTACCTCTTGTGGACAGTAATGATTATCAGGCGGGTTCTAAGCGCTTGAAAGATTATTGAAAGCTTATTGAAAGCTTGTGGATATCTAAGGTTACAGGTAGTAACCCACTATCTACAAAATCTTACTAGGAATAAGATCGAACCTGTGTCAAACCAATATTAATAATAATAATAATAATGATTTCTTTTATTCGCCACCAGGGCGACTGATGAGGGGTCAATACAAAATCCGGCGTCAAGTGTGGGGGTTTACATATAATGAAATGAAAAAAGGGGGGCGTATACACTGTATACAACAAACAAACAAAGGACGCCCGCCACATTACGTTTCAAATCAATAACAGTCCGTCTCTGTCTCCAGCCATTATACAAAAAGAAATGAAAAATAAATTTAATAATACCCGTATTATTCAACCCATACAGGGGAAGTGCGTACTTTAAACTTATAGGAAACATTACACGTGCAAAACTCTTTAACACCAGAAATGAATAGATCGGTACCGTACAAAAATGATGACCGTCAAAATAAAGGGCCGGACGTTATTCGCCATGCCCCTCAAATCAAATCAAAAAGGCTTAAATGGACACGAGAGGAATATATTTCTATCCTACATGCTTATTCTACAGCAGTGCTCTAACCATAGAACGAAAATACAACAGTATATACATATAAAATCTGGAAGAATAATAGCCCAAAGGTGGATATAACTATTAGCCCTGATAAACTAGCCAACATAAGAAGATACATTCTCAAAACAAACAAAAATATATCAGAAATTGAAGTTGAGCACTTAATAAGAAAGATACATCAGGAAAACACAAATAGTGCCCATACCTAATAATAACAGAAGTACTGGGATTGTAAAATACGAAGAAAGACCTAACATGGTCAACAAAAACGAAGTAACGAAACACAACAAACCCAAACCCTAGAAATACATTACGGTAACCAAAATGCACCAAAATAGAACAACAGAGACACAAATATAAACGGGAATCAATGAAAAACGAACCTAAAACCCGGAAACAATGAAGGTGGAAACAATGATTATGATAATCTAAAAATTAGTATAATCAAGGAAATAAAAGCCACAGAACTCAGTGTGGACCACCGGTTGTACATCCCTAAGATTAAAGTTGATAATAAGACAGCAACAATAATAAAACACATACATCTGACCGTCATAGAACTAATTGCAACGGAAACAAATATGGCAACAAAAAGAAATTGGATACTCCCTTAAATCCATCCAAATGGGAGTATCACAACCTAAAAACCAGGGTGGAAAATAATATTCAGAAAAAAAAAGAATACAAACAGCACTACTAAGCAACAAGAAAGAACAAAGAATACTACAAAAATACAAAATAACCAAACAAGGTATAACTGAGGTAAAAGAACAGCTAAAGCAAGATATCCTCGCCAAAACACAAAGAATCCGCCGGTTTGAGAAACGCCAACGATTCGTTGAACAAAACAAACTGTTCACCTCCTATCCAAAACGATCTTATCAA
Organism: Octopus rubescens; assembly: GCA_027564515.1. Classification (NCBI taxonomy): domain Eukaryota; kingdom Metazoa; phylum Mollusca; class Cephalopoda; order Octopoda; family Octopodidae; genus Octopus; species Octopus rubescens. The sequence continues at coordinate 3,034 of JAOPUL010390757.1, read as the reverse complement.
GATCGTCGTAAAAATAAAATAGAGATCAATGCAGCACCAACAGCAGAAGTGGAAGAATTTTGGAAAGAAGTAAGTTTGGCGAAGGAACAACCCGCAAAATGATCTATTAAAATAACAAAAACAACACCTGAACAACTCTTGACACTTATAAAAACGGAAGAGTTCACCCAGACATTGCAAAAACTAAGCAATTGGAAGGCACCCGGGCACGACAAGATCCCCAATTTATGGTTTAAATATTTAACAGAGATACATAAGACGCTGGCCGAGAAATTCAATGACATGTTAGTAGAACCAGAGATAACACTTGAATGGCTCACCGAAGGGAAAAACCATCCTAATTCCCAAGTCCATTGAAACGGCAAACACACAAAACAATAGACCGATAACATGTCTCCCTACGACTTACAAAGCCTTAAACTGCAATAAAATCGCAAAGAATGGGCAGACATCTGGAAGAAAAGAACTTGTTTCCAGAAGAACAGAAGGGATACTGCAAAGGCTCAAATGGCTGTAAAGATCAGTTATTGATCAATATAGCCATAACCGAAGACATTCGAAAAAAAAGAAGGGTCTAAGTATAACGTGGATCGATTATCGAAAGGCTTTTGACATTATTCCCCACACATGGAACCTGCAAACACTAGCCATGAACAAGGTAGTACCATCGATAATAAAAATACTATAAAACATACCATGAATAAATGTCACACAGTGCTGCAGATCCAGTCAAAAGAGAAAATCATAAATAGTAAAGCCATCCCCATTAGAACAGGAATATTTCAAGGAGACTCACTCTCTGTATTTCTTTTCTGCCTGGCCCTAACGCCTTTAACTGACATACTAAACAGAACTGGATGTGGATACAAATTCTACGGTAAAACAATCAACCATCTCTTGTATATGGAAGATCTAAAACTGTATGCTGCAAATGATAAACAACTGGAAACATTACTACGGACAGTGCATGTATTTACCAAAGAAATAAACATGAAATTCGGCTTACAAAGATGTGCTAAAGCAGCCTTGAAAAGAGGAAAACCATTTAAGAATAACAATATCACACTAGATAATTAAAATGAAATAAGAGAATTAGACCAAACCCAGCCATACAAATACCTAGGAATCAATGAAATAGATACGATACAACACACACAAATGAAAGAGAAGACAAGGAAAGAATTCTATAGACGAGTTAGATTAATACTTAAAACAGAGCCCAATGCGAAAAACACGATGACAGGTATCAATATTCTAGCTGCTCCAGTTATAAGTTACAGTTAACGGGACCGGACTAGGAACAATGAAGGTGTCACTCACGGTAGGCAAGGAGTGTCTGATCAAGCTCTCGCAGGTCGTCTTCAAGCCATTGATCAGGGCCAGAACCGAAGTCAAAAGTGCAAAAGGAAAAGGAAAATGAAATGGGGAAAAAAGGTAAACAAAATTGTAATTTAAATGCTGGCTGAGAAGTGAGCCAAATAAAAGATGAATCATGAAACAAATGAAGAGAATATGGGATGAAAAAGGAGTTGTTGAAGCATCCGGCCAGCGATTGATAGATCAGGCAAGAGCAACCCGTATGAACGACTGGGCTACAGGATTAGATGCTGAAGAAATTCAGAGAAGATAAAAAGAAAGCAGAAAGAGAGTGAAAGAGCAGTAGGAGAAAGTGATAATGAAGGGGTAAGAGATGAAGAATATAAAAAAAGAAGGAAAACCCTATGTGCCTGAGAATACCGAGGAAGTAAATAGTGAAGGTGACCTAGTTGGACAAATGATAGGAAATGTTGCACACGATTTGAATGACGAAGGGAAGGAGATTCTAGAAATGCTGCGAGGTAAAATGTATGATGGGAATAATGAGGTACCACCAAATGTAAAATATATGGATAGAGGCAGAATAAGAAGAGCCACAGGCAAAATAAATGAGGTTTGAGCTTGATTAAAACAGAAAATATTAGTGAAGCAAACCAGCTAATCATGGCTGCTGCTAATGTTGTAACTGACGTAGAAGAATACAAGCGGAATACTGAAGAAATGAAAGGAGACGAAGAGAAAGAACCAAACTGGAGGAAGAGAATACGAATGAAGCTGGAAATACACGGAAAGAACTGGGGCAATTAAATAGGATAATGAGAGGAGTAGTAAAAAATGAGGTAGTAACCAGAAAATTGAATGGACAATACAGGTTAGAAGAAAGGGGGAAGTAAACAGTACATGAGCAATTGTCACAAAATGTGACAGCGTTAAAGGCCAAATTGAAAAGATTTGATACTAGATGCAAAGTTTTGAACAGATTAAAATGTTCCAATCAAATAGGAGGGACCTGTTTGAGGAAATAGAGTGGGACCAGCATCAGGATCTGATTCCAGATGCGGAAGAAAGCAAAGTATTTTGGGGAGAACTGTGGAACAGGCCGGTGAGATACAACGAAAGTAAAGAGTGGCTAACACAGGTGAAAAGACAACTGGCAAAGGTGTCAAGACAAAAGAACGTCAGAATTTCCTATATACAGTGCGACTGGAGCTAAAGAAATTAGCAAATTGGAAAGGAACTGGCCCGAGTGGAGTGCAAAGTTATTGACTGACGAACTTTACACAGTTGCATGAAAGACTCGCTGCACAACTGGATTAATGCCTGTAGCATGGTCATGTTCCTACCTGGGTGACAAGTGGACGAACGCTGCTATGCCTCAAAGACCCCTTGAAAGGTAACTTAGTATCAAATTTTCGACTTATAAACTGGTTATCACTTATGTGGAAGCTCATGACCAGTGCCTTGACAGAAAAGCTATATAACAACCTGGAAAATAGCAATCTACTTCCAGAAGAGCAGAAAGGATGCAGGAAACAAAGTTAGGGCCACAAAAGACCAATTATTAGTTGATAAAATGATAATTAAAAATTGTAAACGTAGATTGAAGAGACTGAATGTAGCATGGTTAGACTACAAAAAGGCATATGACATGGTATCGCACAGCTGGATAAGTAAAACAATGAGCATGTTTGGAGTGGCAGAAAATATGGAGAAAATG
>JAOPUL010390507.1:0-11675 GCA_027564515.1 Octopus rubescens | reverse complement strand
CTGCCCCCTCATCTTGGGTGTATATATTATTGTTGAACTTAAATGTGTGGCCTTTTAGGGTAACCTTAATGCTACCAACTAGCGCATGTGCGACCATTTTCTTGATCTGATGTTTGTTAGCGGGGGTCCCTATGGCTTTGGTTCATCCGCTCCATCCCTCTGTAGGGGTATTTCTAGCCATAGACGTGATGGTAGGGGGTCTACTACTAGGACTTCTAGTGGTGCCGAAACCTGTAAGATCGTGTTTGTCTAGGTATGTGTTGTCGTGTGTCAGTCAGAGAAGGAGGCCCAGTTACTCTATGTTGATGTTAGGGAACTCCACTTCACTTTCGCTGATTATCTCTATGCATCTTTCTACTGCAAAATCAACGTCGATGGATGGGTATAGTGATACCACATCCATGCTGCCTAGGTGTGATTGCAATAGTTGATCCTGCTGAGAAGATCTTCAGTGCTGTCACAAACACCCTGTGGTGCCTGGACTAAAGGGTAAATGACCATTGAAAGGAATTGGGAGATTCTGTAATTGCTGGCTATATTAGCCCAGCAGACCGGTCTTGTGGGTGTCCCCACCACGGGATCGGTGGTCACCTTATGGCCCTTGCGGAGTCCGTACAGTGTCGGAATGTCGTTGTGCCAGGGTTGGAAATTATTGGCCGTACGTTTTTGTGGGCCAAGAACAACCGTCCACATCATCATATGGGCTTTAAGGAGCCTCTCTCTCTCCTCATGCGCCTGTATGGTTATTATCTTTGCGTTGGAAATGTGGGCTTGCATAGCCTGGATGTAGATCGGCAAGCTGTCTACCGACATCCTGCCGAACTTGTCTGTAGGGAGGCACACAATCTCTCCATTCTTCGAACGCTGTGCGAGCCTTCGTAGGCCGTTCGTGGGTGCATCCACAGATTCCTGGGCTCCTGTCTTCTTTTGTCTCCTAGTGTATATTTCTAAAATGTTTCTAAGTTTAGCCCTAGCTATGGTAAATTGTGCTTCCATATATGGCCATAGGTACGCCTCGGGATACAGACCCTTTTGTTAAAGGGTAGTGTTGTCGGGTAAACTCGACTCATGTCATACTTTTTATCCGATATACACACATCTAGTGCCAGGAAGATTGGGGTGAGGTGATGAAATATGATCTTCGGATGTTGAGTCTCATGGGGGCAATAACAAGTGACTGAGACTTCTGACGATCTGCTATGCTTGAGAAAACACAACAAGCTTAGTGGATTCGTAATCGTGGCTGGTGCCAGTGACGTGTATAGGCACCTGTACCTGCGACATGTGAAAGTCTCTAGAGTGGCTGGCATTATGAAAAGCATCCACCGATAGAAACCAAGCCAAAACAGACTGGAGTCTAGTGCAGCTCTCCAGCTTGCCAGTCTCCAGTCAAATTGTCTAACCCATGCAGCATGGAAAACGGATGCTAAATGATGAGGATGATACATATGTGTATATTTATATGTGTGTAAGGGTATACATGTTTATATATGTATATAATCATTTAAATATTCACTTTTCCCAAGGCGGCGAGCTGGCAGAATCGTTACTGCACCGGGCAAGATGCTTAGCGGCATTTCACCTGTCTATGTTCCAAGGTCGACTTTACCTTTCACCCTTTCGGGGCTGATAAAAAAAAAAATACCAGTTGAATACTGGGGGCGATATAATTGACTTAACCCCTCCCCCAAAATTGCTGGTTTTGTGCCAATATTTTTCCATGCTTGCATGGCTCAGATGAAAATTGAGGTACATTTAGGTGATGTAATGCTTCCTCTGGGCTTTAAGCAGTGGCAGGGATAAACACACACATATATATATGCTGGGCTTCTTTCGGTTTCCATCTACCAAATCCACTAACAAGGCATTGGTTGACCCGAGGCTATAGTAGAGGACACTTGCCTAAGGTGCCACATAGTGGACCTGAACTAGAAACCCAGATGATTGCAAACCACACACCCATGCTTGCATGCGAAGCCACGCTTGAACTCAGCTCCGTATTTTGTTTGCTAAAACATCCAGTTTTCTCCGGAGAATAGCTGTGCTTTCCTGTCATTTTTGACTAGTGTGGAGAATACGGGATCCTTCTGCTGAGGAGTTCCTTTTTTGTTTAAAGTCCCCCCTATTTCTTGGGGGACTTACCGATATTTACTTCCATGTTGAAAAATTTTTACTCAACAATGGCAGCAATAATAATGTTCGAGACAGATCCAGTTGTCAATTAGAGAGGGGTGTGAGACGGAGGAGAGTCATGTCACAACAAAGGGAGAGGGTGATAGTCTTTCGCCTGTTGGTGTTGCTACTGGATTGGTAGCAAGCAGGTTAAACGAGGAGACTCCTATCACCACCACCACCACTAGGAGCAGCAACGAGGGCAATAACAACAGTGGCAGCGACAGTAACATCAATGACAACAACAAATTTTTTCAAGAGAAACCATATCTTGTTTAAATTGATCCACAGGCACTTTGAGAAACTTGTATTTTCTCAAACCTCATTTCATTCAACAGGGACCGCAACAGCAGCAGCAGCATCAAGTCCAGCAGCCGCGGCCATTCCTCAATACTAACCTTTACAGTCCTTTACATTCTTGCATTCGCGTTTCCCCCTTTTCCTGTGAAGGCCACAACTGACCCATCATCATCATTGCCATCTTGCTCTGCTGCTGCTTCCCTCACCTCAGCCAAACAGCGGGAGGATCAGCCACAGAGAGCTGCAGCAGCCAGAACAACATGACCACGAACTATGGCCACTCTCCAGTACTGGCTTGTGCACTTATGTTTCCATTCTACCATCTCCTCTTGCTTTAACATGGGCCAAGATTTGAAGCAGAACAATGATTTCACCAGAAACTGTATATCTCACTCCCCCTTCTCATCTCTCTCTCTCTCTCTCTCTCTCTCTCTTTTCTTCTACTATTTTCTTTTTCATCTCCTTTCTTTATATTCCATTCTTTATATTATATCCTATCTACGCTTGTTCCTTATCCAATTTTTTTTCTCAAACAAATCTTTTCATTCACTTATATATTTACTTATTTGCATGTTTTCTCCCCCCCCCCCACCTCTATTTTTTCTTTGCTTCCATTTCTGGTTACATGCTCCTGCAGAGAGTCCGACATGGAGCCACTCCCCTGGATTTGGTATCTATGCTGCTCCTGCTCTAGGCGCAAGAAGAGCAGAGATTGCTCTAATTGCAACCATTTCCATCACCTCTCCTGTGTCTATAGACCAGGCACTCGCTACCAACAGCCCACAAGACTGCAACAAACTACTCCAGTTTACGACTCTCGTTCCGGGACTCCCGAAGGTAGGTGAGGGTTCTGCCCTCTCTCTGACCTCAAGACTCAGACATGCCTCCACCTTCAGCCACCCCATACCAACCGGTTGCCCTCTCCTCTTGGGCTGCTCACCAATGCCATGCTTGCAGGCTCGTTCCGACTGTGCCAAAAGGCTTCAAGCCCTAGTCAACTGGAAACTCATTGAGGTCGATGTTACTGCCGTAGTGCACATGCTGGCCTCCAGTGACACGGTCCTTGCCCCTACACTGAACGTTCTGGATGCCCTCCATCTCAAACATCCTCTCTCCCTCCTCTTCACACTCTGCCGAGGCAGGCGTACACTTGCTCCACTCCATCACTGCTTTGACAGATGGTTTTCTCTCAGCCAACCTGATATTGCTGTAGATCAATCAGCGACGACTTGAGTGAGGCACTCAGCCCTGTCCAGCTGTGGGTGGGAGTCAAGTGCTGATGCGAGGTTGCTGCCCACGCCGCCAGACACTTCATTCAACACACACCTCCCTCTTCTCCTTGCCTCCTATTAAAGCTGAATATAAAAAACGCCTTTAACAGCGTTAGACACAACCATGTCTTGAAGTCTTGTCTCAGACATGCCCCCATTCACGTTCCTATGGTACACCCAGCTCATTTATGGCTGCCGACAACAGGATCGCCTCTTCCACAGGTGTCCAGCTGGGTGACCCTCTTGGCCCACACCTTTTTGTGCTGGCTCGATTCGTCTGCTCGCCCATTACTGTTTGGTACCTGGATGACGCAATCCTGGGAGGTCTGTCTGAGACTGTTGTCAGCAACCTCCTGCAGGTCATCCCATCCTTAAAGCTTCTCGGGCTCGAGATCAACCAGTTCAAGTTGGAGGTGATCAACTTGAGCTATGGCGAGACTGACACCCAAGGACACTGTCCACATCCTTGGCTCCCCAATCCTTCCGAAAGCCATACCTGAGTGCCTGGAAGTTAAGTTTGAGGATTTGTCCCGGATGATTGAGAGACTGCGCCTCATTGATGCTCACCTCCTGAAGAATTGCTTTGCCCTGCTCAGGCTCCTTTTCTTACTGTGCAGAACACCATGTCATCCATTCAGAGACTGCCTCAATGACTTTGACTGCAACATCCAACACTGTGCCGAACTGATCTGCAACGTTAGTTTTGACAGCGGTGGACCTGGCTCTGCTGGCCTACTTCTCCTCGGTCTCCTCCAGCCACACCCTCCTTGGCAACATACTCCACGGGTTAGCTGAGACAGATGTGGCCCAGGTACTCGAGTCAGCCCTTGCCGCTTTGACCGTTGATGGGCTCGCAGTCCCCCAGATTATGAACATCCAATGCAACTGGGACAACATCCAATGTAAGTCTACCGTCGAGCGGCTAGAGGCATCACTCGACCAGCACCATCTTGCCTGCTTCCGTTCTGCCTTGTAGCCAAATAGTGACACATGGCTCAATTCGCTGCCCTCCTCATCTACCAGTACCCTTCTAGATGATAAGTGCACCCGCATTGGAGTGGCCCAACATTCATGTGCAAGCTGCAGTTTTAGCGCGGGCCAATTCCCCTGATAAATGCTGTCCTGAATGACATTGATGCAGCTGGCTTCCTGTCCCAACTTGAGCCTGTGGCGATGGTTAGCGCCCTGAAGGGATAATCCGCTTCCCATTTGAGGGAGGCAGATCCTTAATCTGGGACGCGACGTGCAGCGACACATTTTCTGGCACCAATCTCGCAGTATCTACCGCAAACCCCGGTGTTGCAGCCTGCAACACGGAGGAGAGGAAGGTCCACAAGTACAGGAGCTTGGCCGGCCACTATCAGTTCATGCTGGTAGCCGTTGAGAGGTCTGGTGTTCTTGGTCCTCGTACCATTGACTTCCTCTGCAAATTAGGGATAGCTGCAGTCCACTGCAGAAATGTGCCCATGGAAAAAGCACTAGCGTTGAGAGTCCTGTGCCAGTGGCACGTTAAAGCACCCAGCACACACTGTAAAGTGGTTAGCATTAGGAAGGGCATCCAGCTGTAGAAACCAAGCCAAATCAGACTGGAACCTTGTACAACCCTTCAGCTTGCCAGCATGGAAAACAGATGTTAAAGGAGAAGGATGATATATATACATACACATACATACATATATATACGTATATATATACACCTTTTTTTATTCATCAAGAAGTACTAACTTTCACATATAAAAAGGAATTACTTTATACATTTTAACTGAATGGTTCTAAACTGACATTAATCTGAATTAAAACACCATGCAGACATTGAGAAACAACTGTCTCAGGATGTTAACCCTTTTCATATCAGCCTGCCTGAAACTACCTATTCCTGTCATGGAATTGTACAAAGCACCCTTTACACAAGGATACTTTGCAGAACGAACACATAAACGAAGTTTCGACCTGATATCCTTTCGCCATTTTTCTCTTCTGTAGCGAACAATGTCTACACTCTTTCTTCCATTTATTTTTTCCACTTTATGGAAGTTAATATTTTTTTTGTTGACATCCACCTCAGTTAATTTTGCTTTTCTACCAGTTCTGTGCTTTCTCAAAGAAAAGCCCTCACGTAACAGAGATGTGATGACAACCCGAAATTTCATATGGCTGTAGTCCTTTGGTGGTGGAGGTACCTTGTGGCTTTTTACATAAACAATATAGGAATTTACAATAGTTAAATTAACGGAAAACCACAAAATGTACCCCCACCATTTCTTTCCAGGTCGTCCAACTGGGTAGCATGCCCAATACTGGTCGGATTTGTCCACACCACCCATATTCTTATTCTACAGAATATTTACTGTGGGGTTTCCCCTCAGGACCAACACCAGGTTGTTCATTTGTAGATAAAAAAGAAATTTGCCTTTTGTCCTTGTAATTTCCCCTTTTGCATCTGAAGAATGTCCCCTCTTTTTTTTTAGTTTAGTTTTTTTGACATCATGGGGTAGCCCTTTGCAATTGCTCATCACAGTCCATATGTGTGTGTATTCAAGGGCAAGATGTTCCACTAAAGCTACGAGAATTCAATAACGTGATTTGTTTATTATTTTATCAATTCCATAGAGAAACTGATCACTGCCGGTTTGAACAAATAAAGGGGAAATAATTGCAGCCGGTTATGGCTGGCCTGAATACTAAAGGGTTAATTAAGCTTTCACAGTACCTTTACTGATTCTCTTGATATCAGTGACAAAAGATGGATAATAAACACCATTACTGTAACTGTGTCTGTATTCATACATTACATTGCTATAGAATGGGGCAACTATGTTGCTATTCCATTTGTATTATAACAGTATTTAATATAATATCAATAAGTTGGGGAGCATAATCATTAGTCATTGCTTTCCTGGACATTAGCGAAATTTGGTGTTTCTCTTTTGGCAATTACATTATACAAAATTAAATCAAAAGTTTTGCTAGAATTTGGTAACTTATTGACTTTATTCTTCAAGTTACAACAAAAGCAGCCTAATATTCAAAGTAGAGGCTATCGTGTTACACCCTCTGAAGCCACCTTTCTGCCAGTTCTTATCCTTCGTGGTGAAGAACTTTACTGAAGCTTCTGCTTCCTCTTAGTTGAGGAAGCGTCGCGAGTGCAAGGAGTGAACCATGGATCAGAACAAGTAATAAACTGAGGGAACTTGAGCTGGGGTCATTTTCTGAGGCACAATTTAGCTGCTTCAGATGATCTTGCTGAGGTCGTGGAGGTGATGAGTCACTCTGGACTGAGATGCTGAGCTTGCCTGATACTCTCTGAGTGCTACTTACCAGATTTGTCTCTAAGGCTTGGAGTAAGGCCTCAGAATCTGCAGTTTTAGGCTTGCCTGATCGTCAAGATTCTTGCAATCAAAGTGATTTTTCTTGAACCATCTGGTAACAGTATTGTGATAAACTGTGCCTTCATCTTTTCTACAACAAATATTTTTGGTTGCTTCTGCAGTGTTATGGCCCAGTTCAGACTTGCAAAGCATTAGTTCCCGAATTAGACTATATTGCATGTTCATTTGTATTCCCACTTTATTTCACACCAAATCTGAAATGAAAAGTGACAAAATATAGCATTTTTTGAGATAATTGTTTTGTACATGGTTTCCACCAAAAAAAAATAAAGGTTCATATAAATATATTTTTAATCTTCCAGATAGGGTTTTACACATTAGTGACAAGGACTTGGTGGGTGTTTGACAGCTTGGTCCAAAAGTTTTTATTTGTCTAAATAGCATGAGGAAAGCCTAAATAATCTGTTATAGAAATGGTATTTGTGCCAATAGAAATATGACATACTTTCGCCCAATTTCAATAATTGCTACTCCTCCTCTAATTGAAATTTTGTAGATAATAGTATAATGACAGTAAATAGTAATATACATTAGAATATCTATAAATGGCTGTATACATGGAAAAATGTTGTCTTTAAAATCCTAAAAAAACATTTGTAAGAAATATTTATATTTTGCAAATCACACATTTCATGATAGAATGAATTTTATGAATGGAAGGGGAACCAGAACAGAACCTTTACTGATTCTCTTGAATTTAGTTGTTGATCAAGGAACAGCTTTGCTGTCACTGTCTTTTCTCTTAGAGCATATTGACATGAAATGGGTTGACTATATTAGTATTCATTCTGTATTATAACAATATTGCAGTCTGTATTATTATATTGTTCACTAGGTTTCTGAGAGACTACTTCCACTGATTAAACTGGACAAACGTTTGAATTGTTTTATAAATTTGATGAAACTTTGTCATCTTCTCAATACATTGCAGATCTCTCATCTGCTTGAAATTTTTTCTCCCTCTTCTTTGGCATATATTCTGCTCATATAATTTACTAGTATTCTTTGCAAATATCTCTTCTGCATGAAATGATTTTTTTCCCCCCTCTTGTATTGAGGTGAAGGGTAGTCTTTTTTCATATAGTTGACAATATCTCATCTCAAATTCAAAATGTAAAATACAGAAAACCTTTAATAGTTTTCACAAGACATTTATGTTCAACTCTATTCTTAAGCTGGTATATTATCTTTCCAAACATTTCTTCACCTACAAATGCTTGTCTTTGAAATTGTTTTATAATGAGATTGGTGATTAAATTCTGTGTTGGAAGGATATAGTGGCCAGAAAACTGTGTTAGCTATTTTTTATTACATCAGTGGCTGTAGAGGGAGAGCAAAGAAGATCAGTCAAACTGCAGTATTTAGTTATGTTCCTCTCCTCTGCAATACGGGCTGTGATACCTGGTATATTTTATCAAACATTTCCAAACATACGAATATCTTGTGTTAGAAATCTAACAAAAACGAAGTTTATATTTTCAAAATAGCATGAGGAAAACCTAGATAATCAGTAATTAAAATGGTATTTGTACCAATAGAAATATGACATACTGTTGCCCAATTTCAATAATTGTTACTCCCCCGGTACCAGAAATTTTATAGATTATAGTATAATGACAGTAAATAGTAATATGCATTAGAATATATATTGATGGCTGTATACATGGAATAATTTATGACCATCATGATTGTAAATGCTATTAATATTTTTGTGTGTGATCCTATAGCAATATTCATAGGTACCTCTTTCCTAATATATATATATATTTTCACCTCCATTCTCAATGCTATAAACTAATATATTTTCTTATGAAAGAATCCTACACATACAAAGTATCATACATTAGAAATCTTACACATTAATCTGGTATATTGTTGTATCAAAATTTCCACTCCTACAAATATCTTACATTAGACATCTTACACATTAATCTGGTATATTGTTTTATCATTGGACCGTATTTCCATTTATCATGGAAATGCAGTCCAGGATAAATGGAAATACGGTCCAATGATAAAATTGAAATGTTTGACGGCAGGACGAGTGTGCAACGCCCCACTGCCATACAGCGGGTGTATGGGAAGCGGCATCCCACTATATTGTACGGGAGGCGAGCTGAGAATGCCCGGTGCCGGTGGCATGTTGAAACACCCGCGAACGTATACCGAGCCTAGAAGGTCCTGTGCCGGTGGCACGTTAAATGCACCCAGCACACACTGTAAATGTCGTTGGCGGTAGGAAGAGCAACCAGCTGTAGAAACCAAGCCAAACCTGACTGGAGCATGGTTGGCCCTGGCCTGCCAGCCCTAGTCAAACCGTTCAACCCATGCTTGCATGAAAAAACGGACGTTAAATGACGATGATGATTGTTTTATGAAACATTTCCACACCTACAAATATTTTACATTAGAAATCTTACACTTTAATCTTCTTGTATATTGTTCTATGAAACATTTCCACACCTACAAATATCTTACATTAGAAATCTTACACATTAATCTGGTATATTGTTTTATGAAACATTTCCACACCTACAAATATCTTACATTAGAAATCTTACACATTAATCTGGTATATTGTTCTATGAAACATTTCCACACCTACAAATAGAAATCTTACGAAAACCACAGTAAAATGTGTTCCTTTCCTAACTGAAAGGAATGATGAGAATATTTGTTGAATACAACAGTTACTATAGCAGTACTTTTGCTGATTTTGTTGGTATTAATGATAGATGATGCATAATTTTACTGTTTGTTATTATACTTTCATATAATCGCTTGTGTATACATTAGTATTTCACTTGTGTTATGACGATATTGGATATTACGTTGTAGAGTTGTTCTACAGTCTGCTTTCCAGGACTCAACTGGATTAAGTGAACAATTTAGTGTTATGTCTTTTGAAAATGGAATGGCTTCTTTATTAACCTTTAGCACACTGGAGGAGAATTTATATAGCCATGAGTTTTCTCCCCTTTCTATGCAACACAATACGCCTGCAGCTACAAGGGGAGATAACTCTATGGTGACATAATGCACCTAAGTGTGCTGAAGATTAAGCCTTGAAATTTTTGTCTGGGTATTTTAATTATATCTATTGTATGAAATGACTTTTTGTAAATAGTTCCTCTTTGTAAAATAGAGTAAAATAAAGATTTAAAAAAAAAAGTATTATGCTGTTGTTATTTGCAGCAAATTTTATAAAGAGAAAACCAAATAATTATAAAAATTTCAACTGTAAAATTAAATTGGAATGGATGTTTATATTTTTATGTTACCAATTTGCATGATTTATATTTGTGAATAAAAATGTATAAAAACTACTATAATGTTTGTCTTTGACTTTTATTGTAAATCTTGGAGTTGTCACTGTACTTATCGTAAATCAGACTCACTGTGTGCGTGTGTGTATATGACCCCCCCCCCCCGGTCACGAATGACCATGGGATTGTACCTAGGAAGTTCCCCTCCAAGGTACAAGTCTGGGCAAGGTTGTTTGTGGAAGACTAGCAGTTGCCCATGCATACCAGTCTCTCCACACCACTGATATTGTCCGAGGGAAAGGCCAAGGCCTATACAGTTTGTCATCAGTGATGTCGCAACTCGTTTCTACAACTGAGTGAACCGGAGCAACGTGAAATAAAGTGTCCTGCTCAAGAACACACCACACAACCCGGTCCGGGAATCGGGTTCACAACCCCACAATTGTAAGCTCGATACTCTAACCACTGAGCCATATATATATATATGAGTAATTTATGTGAATTATAATTGCTTGGTTCAGTATTCTGTTAAAAACAGCTACCTGTTTAAAATACATTTATACAATGTTGATGAACGGGATTAATCTCCCGTACATCAACATCGCATAAATGTATTTTAAACAAGTACCTGTTTTTATCAGAATACTGAACTGAGCACTTACAGTACATACCTATAAATTCATGTAAATTATTCATCACATACAAATCAGATATGCAATTCATTTGATTATTCTTTTGCTTAATAATAATATATTGACTATATCCTCACCAGGGACAGGGGTATGCTAATAAATGCAAAATCCTTCCCGGGGAATAATGTACAACACAACACAGGCTAGTGACTTCAGACTTAGGACAAGAAGGATTCAGAGACAAGCCAATATGGCAAAGGAGGATGAGGAAGCTAAAGGATCTATCAAATGGGCAGAGGTTTAGGAATGTTCTTAATGAAGCCTTCGATGAGAAGTAGGAAGAGATAGACACATATGATGTAGAGAGCAATTGGGAATTCCTACGGGTCAATCTGCTAAGGGCAACAGACCTAGTCTGGGAGTGGAGCAACACCTCTGCCAGACCAAAGGTGACATGGTGGTGGAACAGTGATGTAGAAGGGACCATAAAAGAGACGAAACGAGTTTGGAAAGAGTGGAAAAAGGGGGTAGCAAAGAATCATATAAGAAAGCTAAAAGGGAAGCTAAGCACCAGGTGTATATAGCTAGAGCAGAAGCAGAAAGGAAGAGGTTTGCCAAGGTATTGCAGCGTGAAGATCAGGGACT
>JAOPUL010390417.1:0-11676 GCA_027564515.1 Octopus rubescens | reverse complement strand
CGGAAAATCAGTCCTCAGACCAACCTGTGCATCCCTCTCTCTCTCTCTCTCTATATATATATATATATATATATCTGTATGTCTGTTTGTCTGTCTGTTTCTATCTTTATATGCATCTCTTTATCTCACTATCAATCTATCTCTTTCTGTTTTTATTTCCCTGACTGCCTTTATTTTTCTCCTTTTGTCAACAATAACCATTATTGTAAATAACAATAACATATTTTTCTCATATAGGCACATGGTTACATTTGGGAGTGAGTGGAAGGGTTTGGTTGATAACGTTCATTCACCCCTATTACTTACTCGACTGCCTATATAATTAACACTAGCAGAAAAAAACCGCCTTCCGGGCGGTTTTCTGCTAGTCGCTTAATGATATTTACACAACTGATTCCCAATTTGAGTGATTTTTCTGATATGTTGCCCCAATTTCCTTTTGTATCCTTCACTTATCTAACACCAGTAAACATTGGTTTCAAATTTTGGCACAAGGCCATAAATTTTGAGGGAGGTGGTAAGTCGATTACATCGACCCCAGTATTCAGCTGGTGCATATTTTATCGATCCCAAAAGGATGAAAAGCAAAATCGACCTCGGCGGAATTTGTCGACTCAACGTAAAGGCAATCAGACCTGGACACAATGCAGCAATGGATCTCTGACTGGCAACTCAAGCTAGCTGTGGACAAGTGCGTCACCATGCACTTTGAGCGGAAAAACCCAGCCTTGACATACTCCCTCAGCAACACCAATCTTAAGAAGTCTTGTAGTAAACGTGATCTGAGCATTATTGTAAACAGCGATCTGCGTTGAACAAAACACATCTCTAAGATTGTCAAGAAGGCTGAGGGTGTCCTAGCATCACTCAGTATGACCTTTGTCAGCCGCTCTCCAGCTATTTATTTAAAACTCTATAAGACAATGGTACGTCCACACTTGGAATTTGCATTACCAGTCTGGAATCCCTATCTTGCTCAGTATATAAATCTCCTGGAAACTGTTCAGAAACGTGCAATAAATCGAATACCCACCATCAGGCACCTACCATACTCTGAACATCTTGCTTCCCTGGGCATGGACACATTGAAGCTCAGACGTCTGGCAACCGACTTGGTAGACACCTACAAGAATATCTATCATCTTTCCAACAACAACCTTGGTCATCCTTTTGAATTCCATGTGACAAACACTCGTGGACATGCTTACAAAATCAAAAAACAACACAGCACCCACGACTTTCGTAAACATTTTTTCACGCTCAGAATTACTGAAGCATGGAATAAACTACCCGCATCAGTCGGTAGCTGTTGAGACACTACATCCTTCAAAGCTTCCATGCTTTCTGAAATCCGCCAACAGTACACCCGATGGCTCTCTTTCCTTTCTTCTTTCTCTCTCTCTTTTTTTTATAGCTGTAGTGCACCTGAGCATTGTATACAGTAATTTTCTTTCATTGTATCAAAAATGTTTCAACAGGAAAAGCACAGCATGCACCAGTTCAAATCATTATGATAAGAAAGCAAAACAATAAAACATTTGCTGTATGAAGACACCTTTACCATCTGCCTAAGTTCACTAGTGCCACATCAATGGCTGTGTAAAATATGGAAGCTTTTTCTGTTGAAGTTTTTGTCGATCAAATCGACCCCAGTACTTATGTTTTTTTAAGCCTGGTACTTATTCTATCGGACTATTTTGCCGAACTGCTAGGTTACGGAGAGGTAAACACAGCAACACCGGTTGTGAAGCGATGGTGGGGGACAAAGACACATGTGTATATACATATATATACATATATATAAATATTGGCAGTTGATCGACTTTCATCAGATCGGACCAAGGAAACAATGTCTTCCATTGGTCTTTCCAATTGCTAATACTATCTATCGGTCGCAACTCCAGATAGAAATATAGAAAGCCAAATAGGCTACAAGCTAAACTACTAAATTACCGTGTAGGTAAGAATTATCAAATTTATGAATTGAGGTCTCTCGGAGAGAGCCTGTATTACTAGAAATAGGAACTAAAGCTCCAGCTTGTTAATTTATAGTCTGATATTGTATTGGCAGGGGATGTAATCATCCCCATCGAGCAAGCTAACACATGATGCACTGTACCTAGGTTTCGAAAATACCTAACTTCACATCAGCAGTGCTCGGTCAGTGTTGCCAGACCCAATAAAGCGATCAATTCCCTTCCAAGGTATATATAGACATACATTAATAAAACATCTAATGATGTTATTAATCGTTACTATGTATATTTAAACATACCTTGGTAGGGAATTGATCGCTTCATTGGGTCTGGCAACACTGACTGAGCACTGCTGATGTGAAGTTAGGTATCTTCGAAACCTAGGCACAGTGCATCACGTGTTAGCTTGCCCGATGGAGACGATTACATCCCCTGCCAATACAATATCAGACTATAATATAACAAGCTGGAGCTTTAGCTCCTATTTCTAGTATTACAGGCTCTCTCCGAGAGACCTCAATTCATAAATGTTATATATATATATATACAACGAATTTCTTTCTACCAAATCCACTCACAAGGTTTTGATCAGCTCAAGGCTATAGTAGAAGACACTTACCTAATGTGCTATGCAGTGGGACTGAACCCGGAACAATGTGGTTGAGAAGCAAACCTCATACTACACAGCCACTCCTCAGCCAATACATCATTTTTATCTTTTGTCTCAGTCATTGGACTGCAGCCATGCTGGGGCATCACCTTGACCCCAGTCCCTTTTTTACTGAGATGAGGCCCTGCTTGCTAGATCAACTAGTTATTAGGCATTACTCAATATTCTTTTAGCCATTGCTCATTGTCTCTTTTTAACCAAATCCAGCGGCTTGCCTTCTCAACTGTAGCCTGGATATAACTTATGATGGTATTTGCTTTACCTACATATATGTACGTGCTGGTGCAATGTAAAAAAAAAACCATGGTAGTGCCACGTAAAAAGCACCCAGTACATTCTATAAAGTGTTTGGCGTTAGGAAGGGCAACTGAAGAAACCATGCCAAAACAGACAAATGGAGCTTGGTGCAGCCCTTCGACTTGCCAGCTCCTGTCAAACTGTAGAACCCATGTCAGCATGGAAAACAAATGTTAAATGATGATGATGAAATAGAACCAGTGTATGTGTATATTATTGGCATAACGACCCTCCCAAGATACAAGTTTTGTCTCAACACGAGTTCACATCAAGAATCTTGCAAACCAAATACAAAAATGAAAAAAAATTAGGCTTTTCTGTTTCCAACCCATTCAATATTATTTGTTACTTTTCTATTTGGGTTGGCTGTGGTGCTGAATAAGGAGCAATAACTCCTGAAATATGCATATCACCCATTACCTATTAGGCACAGGTGTGGCTGTATAGTAAGACACTTGCTTCACAACCAAATGGTTTCAGGTTCAGTGCCACTGCGTGGCACTTTTGGCAAGTGTCTTCTACTATAGCCTTGGGCCAACCAAAGCCTTATCAGTGGGTTTGGTAGACGGAAACTGAAAGAAAACTGTCATATATGTATATATCTGTGTGTGTCTGTGTTTGTCCCCCATGACTGTTTGACAACTGATGTTGGTGTGTTTACATCCCCGTAACTTAGGGGTTCGGCAAAAAAAAAATGATAGAATAAGTACAAGGCTTAAAAAAAAAAATAAGTACTGGGGTTGATTCATTTGACTAAAAGGTTCTGCATGACTGCAGTCTAATGACTGAAACAAGAAAAAATTGAAGATAACTGTTGGCAACAATGCCAGGTATATGATCTGAGAGAATAATTGGTAAATAGAGTTCTGCAATAAATCAACAGTCTCCCTTTAGTATTTAAACCAGCCATATCAAGCCCAAATATCCTACCTATTCTATATTCAAACAAGCCAGATCTGGCCTCTCACACCTATCCTACAATGTCATTCTAAAAATATACAATTACATCGCTGAAATCTCAAAGCTATGAGATAATATGCATGATTAATTTAAAACAATGTGAATAAATAGGTATTACATTTGACAGAGTAAGGTGGCAGCTGGCATAATTGTTAGCACGCCAGGCAAAATGCTTAGCGGCATTTTGTTTGCCTTTACATTCTGAGTTGAAATTCTGCTGAGGTCATCTTTGCCTTTCTTTCTCTCAGGATCAATAAAATAAGTACCAGTAGAGCAATGGGGTCAATGTAATTGACTTACTACTTCCCCAAAATTGCTGGCCTTGTGCCAACATTTGAAACCATTACATTTGACAGAGTAATCTGAATGCTAAAGGATTATCACAAGGTGTAGTAGATGGTTTTCACAATAGACACAGGATGAAAGACACCATATGCTGGTAGTCGAGTTAGAATCGGGCTACATACAATGAATGTACAACCCTCGTGAACAATTAACAGAATTCTATTTTACTGCACAAATAATTTTCATGTTGGACAGGAATTAGAACTTGCAACAACAAAGTTTACACACTGGACAGAATATTATGTAGCTCTAACAAATAGTTGATTAAAAAGGCTCTGTAATCAAGCTGCCAAGACAGGAGAAAATATATACACTGGATTCATGCCATCGAACTATAGCGACATGTCTAGGTTGAGTAAGGGCCTTAATAATGACTGTTAGAAACAGCAAAATGAATATGTGGTTAGCTTAGCTGCGGGCAGCCACGAACTGAGTGGCAGGAGATGAGTCGTGTGAAATCAATCGGCCAGTCTCTGTGCAGATTATCTGGTCAAAGTGGAGGCGCATTATCACCCAGACATCCTCAACACTCTGCAAAGTTGGTGCTAAAGACATGCCTAATTATAGGCCTTGTTAGGAGAATATACTGGAGGCTTCTAGAATGATCTATCACATGATGCTGATTGGTCCATAACTTAGCTGATCATTATAAAAAGATGTTACTAAACTATGATTTTAACTTGGCAATTTGTTGATTCAGTTTTGAATTTTGTTACGAGATTAAACCAAGCAGCTGAATAGTGGTAAGAAGTTCTCAAGAGTCAGTGATAAGAAACTCTCAAGAGAGCTGAACAGCAGAAGGTCTTCAGAGACCCCCCACCTCAGGTAAGTGTTTCAGCCCTTAACTTCTTACACTCTAAGGGGACCAGGCCGCATCCACATTATGACACTTAGATGCCATTCTGCTGACATGTTTTAGTCACTTGGATATCGGAAACTTGTGCATTTAAAAAACCACTTGGAGATTTCATCTACTTGTAGCTCCTCACCGTTGACTCAGTTTTCAAATTTATAAAAATAATGGTTGTCATTTTCTTCTGTGCTCTATAAATAAAAGAATGTTTAGAGTTCATAAAATCAGTTATGTTTGTAGCATGTTTTGTCAGTTTTAAGTTTTTCAAATGTTTTTCTGTCTTCTCCTGCTTGTCAATTTTACTGAATCTAACAGCATTTTCACAACTGATAAACTTACAGAAACCTTTACTTTAGTTGTATTTATTAACAACTAATCAAGTGGAAAATTTTTCAAACTGCAACAAGTTAGGCAACATTTTTCTTTTGTCAGAAACTGTGGATTTTGTTTCTTTTTCCTTAAGAGAGATAAATTTATCATTTAATTACTGCCTCAGCAAAAATCCAGATTTTTCTGTTCATTCACAATGTATCAATTATCATCATCAGCCGCAACTACTTGCTTGGGTCGAGCAGATTTTATTGAGGTAGAGTTTCAACAACCCTCACCTTTTTCAAGGAGATTGGAAACAAAGGACACTGCTGTATGACAGTGATACTTGTTAATGACTATCACATGATGCCAAGGCGACACCCCACTCACACACGCACACATATATGTATACTCTTGATAGGCTTCTTTCAGGTTCCATCAATCAAATCCACTCACGAGGCTTTGGTCGGCCCAGGGTTGTAGTAGAAGACACATGCCACACAGTGGGACTGAACCTATAACCATGTGGTTGGGAAGCAAGCTTCTTAACCACACAGCCACATTTGCACCAATGTATCAATATATTCACACCCCCCCAGAAAACCCTCATTGAAATCACAAAATTTTCATTAAACATTTGCAAAAGTAAACAAGTAAAGCTGTGTCGTGTGTAACTGAAACTGACATAACCACATGAAGTGGAGGAATACATCACATGACTGTGTCACATGACTCACAGTCTCTCCTCTCTGCTGGAGAATCTCCAGTTTAAATTATCATAATTATCATTTTATCTTTTACTTGTTTCAGTCATTAGACTGTGGCCATATGGGGCACTGCATTGAAGAAATTTAGTTAAATGAATCAACTCCAGTACTTATTTTTCTTTTAAAAAACCTGGTACTTATTCTATTGGTCTCTTTTACTGAACCACTAAGTTATGGGGACACGAACACACCAACACCGGTTGTCAAACTGTGGTAGAGGACAAACACTGATACAAAGACACACACATCATCATCATCATCATCATGCCAGCATGGAAAACGGACATTAAAGGATGATGATGATGATGATGATATATATATATAGTCTGTGCCTATAATAATCTAGAATTATGTTAATGAACATGATAGATGCAGGCATGGCTGTTTGGTTAAGATGTTTGCTTCCCAACCACATGGTTTGGGGTTTAGTGTAACCCCTTGAGCAAATGTCTTCTACTATAGCTCTGGGCTTAGGCCTGAGGCAAAGAATTTTTGAAGGAATGCAGTGCCCTAATAGCTAACAACCAACATGGATAATTTTATCCCATGCTTTATCAATTCTGAAGTGAATAAAACAGTGTACGTCTATCTATAATGGTTGTGATGAGCTTGTCGTGATTCTATGGTTTTAGTTTCACCACACAGTCTCAGATTAAATATTTTGCCAAACATATGCAAATAAGGAATTCATTTTTTAATAAGAAATAAAAGTATTTCCAAACCTTTACCTTATCATTCAGCAAGAAAACATTTTTTGTTTGTTACCATATTTCTGTTGAAATACACTGACTTTTTTCAACTAATTTTGAAAATAATGATGACTTTAATAAAATAACTTTGTCATTATTTAGCTGGTGTTTAGGACATAAATTAACATTAAATTTTGATGGTAGATTTTCAATTAGATCACTTTAAGCAAGTGTTTCAAGTATAAATTAAAATGAAATTTTGATAGGTTTTAATTTAGATCATTTTAAACACAAAGTTTGTATCATAAAACTGAGGGCAGTGTCAGGTTGTCTGGTATCATCAAAAGTGTTGACTGTTTACCTATCTGCATATCTTTTTATTTTATCCTCTCTCTCTCTCTCTCTCTCTCTCTCTTTGTATATGTATGTATGTATGTTATTATTCAGTTTTATTTCAAGATTTCTTGCCAGTAGAGAAAGAGCCGGTATCTAAACTAGATCCAAGGTTCCTTCATTAGAATTTCAACAACACCAAATGGGTATTTTTGCATGTATGTGTGTATATGTGCAGTATTTGGAGTCAATGCATGTGCAGATTTGTATGTTTTGTTTTATATATGTATTCTCATGCATATAAGTTGCATGTCTAGACATGCGCATATATGCTAAAGTGATAAACTTCTGGAAAGTTTTACAGATTTTTACAGTTCTATGTATGTATGTATGTATGTATGTATGTATGTATGTATGTATGTATGTATGTATGTATGTATGTATGTATGTATGTGGCTAGCTAGATAAGATAGATTGAACGATAGAGAGAAAGATATACACATATACAAAGCGATGTAAATAAGTTAACGAAGCAAATAGATATAGAGGAAAACGAAGAAGATAAAATATATTTGTATTAAAATATATACGCGTTAGTTACTGATTCTCTAAGAATTCTATGCCATGCACGTTTGGAGAAAAGCCAGCAAAGGAATCTAATAGAATCGACATTAAAGGAGAAGTGAAAAGGCGATTAGGTAACATTTAGAGAAAATTGAATTATCTCTCCAAGAACCGTTACCAAAGAAATTCTCTCTTTAAGTTAATATCCTTCTAACCTTTGCCAAGAGCCGTTCTGTTTAATTAGCTGGCGCAGAGCCGTCTCCAAGGCAACATTCAGTCAATGCTCTCAGCCTTTTCAGTAGTCTTTAAAAGCAGCGCTCTTCAATGCTATTGAAGTAAAGTAAGCTATGTTGACTTTAATAATATAATAAAAAAAAAAATTATCTACCTTCCCGCTTTGGTCGAGCTGCTACTAGCTTAAATGACAGAGTTATCGGACTGCAATCTAAAGGTGTAGATAATTAGTGGCTCGATGCCGCCCGTTCTGTCCGATTATATCAAGGCACTTAGTGATGGCTGGATTGGTCTACATAGTTAGAAATAGGTATCGTAAATAAATTCAAATCACCAGTGGAACGCTAAATAACCCGTATCTTTTTGTCTAAGCAGGATTTAATTTTGAAGAGAAGGGATTTAATCGATTGTATTGTTTCTACTGATTTTTCTTCCCCCTCTCTCTCTTTCACTTCTTGCGTTTTTTTCATATTAGTGCATGGTCCGCATTGAAGTATATTGATACAACTGAGCTGTTACTCCAATCAACGAGTTCCTCTCTGTCTAGCATAGAAAGTCATTTACTGTTAGGCATGTCTCAAAGGACCCGTTTCCCCACAACAAGGTGACCGGTAACGGGAAGCAGAAATTGAATTCAGAACGCAAAGATTCGGGGCATCTATAATTTTCAAATGTTGGTACAAGGCCAGTAAATTCGGGGGAGGGTGTTAGTCGATTACATCAACCCCCAGTGTTCAACTAGTACACTCGAACAAGACACTGGAACAAGAAAGAAAGGAAAACTGTAACTGGATGGGATTTGAACGCAGAGTGCAGGGAGTCAGAAAAGAATACCACAGAGCATTCTGTTTCACACTTTAACGACTATACATCTTCATCGGCTTGTATAGTTATTACTAGACGCAGGCATGGTTGCATTGTTAAGAAACTCATTTTGCAACCATTTAGTTTCGAGTTCAGTACCACTGCGCAGGACCTTGGGCAAATGTTATCTACAATAGCCTTAAGCCTACCAATACGTTGTGAGTAAATTTGATAGACAGAAACTGTGTAGAGGCTCGTCATATGTGTGCGTTTATGTTTGTCCCCAGCACCACCACCGCTTGAGAACCGATGCTGGTTTGTTTACGTCCCCGTAATTTAATGGTTCAGGAAAAGAGACCGACAGAATAAGTACCAGACTTAAAAACAAATAAGTACTGGGGTCGATTTGTTTGACTAAACTCTCTAATGTGGTGCCACAACATGGTCGCAATCCAATGATTGAAAGAAGTAAAAGGTAAAAGATAAAACAAATCTACCATTTTTTGAACCGCAACAATACACCTCCGCCACGCTGTTTGTCTCTGGTCTCAGCTGCATCAAGACGATGAGAAATTAATCAGCCTTTAAAGGACCACTAGCCAATCATACGTGGTCTTTAATTTCTCTGCCAAGAATTTGAGTTTAGCATTGAAAACCGACGAAATAATTGCCAATTCTACGTTGTTGCAGTTTCCTTCCACAGTGAATACCATCTTCAGGAATGTTCTATGCGATCGGTTGCAAATAGGATGGTTTAGTTCTGAACATTACGAAAAAGACAAAAGAATCAACGCGAGAACATATTTAATCACATATTAACAGCATACCGAAGTCACCACCCCAAAGCAGATAAAGACAGAATATATCTACCCCGCTCAAAAGGAGACCGCGGCTTGACACATATAGAGAACTACAATAAAATAATAACAGTAGTACTAGAAAAGTACTTAGAAACAAAAAGTGGAAGACTACTACATGTAATAAAGCAACACGAAAAAAAAGAAAACGATTTTCTCTATGCACAAGGAGGTGACAAAATACAAAGCAGAAACATATTACACTGATTCACTGATCTCAGATGACAGCATAGCAGAAATGGTCGGAGACAAAAAAAAAACAACCACAGGAAAATAACTACAAAACATACTAAAGAAGAAATGGAGAGAGAAATCACTCCATGGCCAATACCCTGCAAGGCTTGACAGAGAAGAAGTGAGCCTAAGTAATAAAAGCTCTGGACTAAAAGCTGAAACGGAAGAACTGATTCTAGCTGCACAAGACCAATGCCTGAACGCAAACGATTATAACAGCAAAATAATGAAAACAAGCCCTTATACCAAATGCAGAATATGCAACCAGCACAATGAGACAGTTGACGACATCCTCTCTGGCTATACAGTCCTTGCCAAATCTGAATATATATACAGACATTACCAAGTAAGTAGTTATAGCCACTGAACAATATGCCAATGCTACAACATAAAACTCACAAGAAATGGTATAAACATTACCAAACAAGGTACATGACAACGACCAGGCAACAGTCATCTGGGATATGCCTGTTCAAACAGATAAAGAAATAAAAATTAATCGCCCAGACGTAATAATCAAAGACTGGAAAAGAAACAACTGTTTACTGATAGACATTGCAGTCCCTTCTGACCAAAATATTGCCAAATAACAAGTGGAGAAATTGTCAAAGTACAAAGACCTCGAAATTAAAGTATCTAAGATGAGGGGCATGAAGGTGAAAACAATACTAGTAATAATTGGAGCACATGGCATGATAAAAAAAAACATATGAACAAAATCGTAGAAGCTATACCTGGATTCCCAACACTACACACTATCCAAAAGTAGCCCACATCCTACGCAAGACACTATCAATTCAATAATACAACCCAAACAAACACAATCCACAAACACAAGACACACTCTATACAGTAAATATTCAATAAATTAAACAACCACCACAGTATGTACCATACAAGCCGGATACCCAATAGCAGAATACAACTAGCAATACACATACAACATACAATACAAACACTAATACACGAAAATGCTGAAACCAGACCCCATAACAAAACAAACTGACGCAATACAATGCCGGGAAGACTTTGCGCTCCCCCAACAACAAAAAAAGAACACATGTTGCACACACCCCAGCAACACGGATGTGTAGCAGGTGATGCAGTAGAAATTTGCCTGAAACTACCAAATGTTGAACAATGATAATAACAATAATAATAAATACCCTGATGCAGTACTAGGCAGTGGCTCTCATGGCTTCTGATTGGAAGTGTTATCATGCACATGCTTTGTCTTGGTGTAAAAGATGGGCTACAGCAAATATTCTGCTCAATACCGCAGCTTTGCTTGTCTGTTGCTTGACCATAACCAGTTGAACATGTCCCTTAGTGGCTGACGATATGTGCATCTCTGATCATAAGTAGGAGTAATGAGGGTGCATCATAGCCATATGTTGAGAGAAATTATTTGGGGTTTGAATAATTCACCTCTGGAAACATGGGTGTTTGTTCATCATCCTTAAACAAACTTTATTCAGGGACCTGAGTGGGATGGGTTACTCTACCTGAAGGAAATTCCAACTGGGCCCCATCTGCAAGGTCATGTGCTGTTTATTTTGATTTGAGATCATCATGTCGTGCACATATGGTTGTAATGCATGAGCCTCGTGTACCCTTATAAGACGAGTAGTCATGATGGGTATATTGAGCTTCATATATTTGTACCCCAGTGTCACTTTGACGGTATGCGTTGTTCTCTCACTCAATAATAATAATAATAATAATGGTTTCTGATTTAGGCACAAGGCCAGCCATTTTGGGGGAGGGGGTTAGTCGATTAC
>JAOPUL010390321.1:0-11677 GCA_027564515.1 Octopus rubescens | reverse complement strand
GCAAAACCACTGCAGATACTTTTTCAGAGTTTCCTTGCATGTGGCAAACTTCCCAAACTGTTAAAAGAAGGTATCATATGCCCTGTCCATAAAGGAGGAAGCAGATCAGATACTAAAAATTACAGGCTTTTCTATCTGACTTCACGTGTTAGCAAGGTGATGCAACACATTATCAGGAGGCTGATCATGTTCCTGGAAGAAAATAACTTGCTCACAAACACATGACATGGCTTCCATCCACAGAAGAGCTGTCTCACACAGCTACTACAGCATTATGATTGGGTTCTGAAACAGCAGCTCAATCACTCAAATGTGGATGTGATATATCTCGATTTTGCCAACGTTGATTATGGTATGATATGTACAAACTGTGTGACCTTTGTATCGCTGGAAATCTAGGAGAGTGGCTGCATAACTTTTTAAAAGGCAGAAGTTAGACAATTGCAGCAATGGGGTTCTCTTTGGGGAAACATTAATACACAGCAGAGTCTCTCAATGAACTGTACTGGGACCACGACTGTTTGTGGTGGTTCTCTCAGATATGCCCTTAGCCATAGTCAGCCACTCTCACTAGCTATGCCGATGATACAAAAAGTATCACATGTGGTCAAAGACCCTGATGACATACTAAATGCAATATGCAAATGGGTTGATGAAAATAACATGCAATTCAATCTCGAGAAGTCTCAAGTACTCACTATCAGCCCCCAAACTGACAACAACTGGACTACACAGGACCAAATG
This sequence comes from Octopus rubescens, assembly GCA_027564515.1. NCBI lineage: Eukaryota > Metazoa > Mollusca > Cephalopoda > Octopoda > Octopodidae > Octopus > Octopus rubescens. Next base: position 10,933 of record JAOPUL010390321.1, on the reverse strand, counting down.
GTAGCGCAATCCCAGAGTCAGATTCAATGCATGACTTGGGACATCACATGAGTAATGATGCAACATTCCATGTGCATATTACCAAAATGACAATACTGTACAGGTGATTAGTTGGATGGATTCTGAGATCATTCAGAACCAGGAAAAAGGATACCATGTTACTCCTATGGAGAACTTTTGTTCTCAGTCGTCTGGATTACTGCTCCCAATTGTGGTCACCACAGAGTGTTCAGCTGGTGGCGGAACTTGAGGCAATCCAACACCATTACACAAAGAAGATTGACTCAGTGAAACAGATGAGCTACTTGGGAGAGGCTAAAAGAACTAAAGCTCTACTCCTTAGAGAGGTGTGAAAGACATACAGTGATATACATATCGAAGATCCTGGAAGGTCTAGCTCCCAACTTTGGAATTGAAAGCTGTACCAACCACCAAACTGGATGGCACTGCATAGTACCAAAAATCCCATCTTCGTCATCTAGAAGAAGGAAACACTACTGTAACAGCTTGAGTTTCAAGGGTCCAAAACTATTCAACATTCTGCCAAACAACCTTAGAGAGTTGCAAGGTATAGATGTGGAGGTCTGGACAAATTTTGATGAACACACATTGCAACAGGAAGTACAAAGAAGAGCAGCTCTGTCCAATTCACTACTTCATTAGCCACAGTACAGAAAAGAAATCCAAACACCACTGCTTGACAACCGGTGTTGGTGTCTTTACATCCCTGTAACTTAGCAGTTCGGGAAAAGAGACCAATATAATAAGTACCAGGTTTAAAACAGAAAAAGTACTGGGGTCGATTCATTTGACTAAAAAGTTTTAAAGGTGGTGCTCCAGCATGGCTGCTGTCTAATGACTGAAACAAGTAAAAGATATATATAACCCATGCTTGCGTGGAAAACGGACGTTAAAAGATGATGATGATATTGTCATCATCATCATTTAAGGTTCTTGTTCCATGCTGTATGGGTTGGCTGATTTGACAGGATCAAATGAATGCTGGAATGCATGTTTCTATGGGTGGATGCCATACTGGGTGTGTACTGAGTGCTTTTTTCATATCCCCTGCACTATTGAGGTTACCATACACCTTGCAGGACTACAAATCCTTGAGGAGGTATGTGTGTGTGTGTATAGGGGGGGAAGCTTCATGCTAGGGCATCACATGATTAAACTATGAAAAGGGGTGGGTGGTCAGAGCAGGTTCTTGTAGAGAATCAGCATGGCTACTCACATTTAGTAAGGAAAGGGGAGGGAGGGAAACAGAAAATGATCAGTAGGAGCTGCAAGAGATAGATAATGACAATGAGGTACCCATGTGGTCCCACAAGGCACAGGAAGCCCAAGGGTTAAAACCTACAGCCTGATGGGTCGAAATGATCATTGTGATCAATAAAGATTTTTATATTCCAGCTTCCGTCTCTATTATTTATTATAAACCCGACAAACCACTGAGGAATTCCTGAGGTAAATCCAGCGACAAGTGTATAAATACTGCGGATGACGTCAGGTAGCCATAGGCAGTGAATGTGCTTCACTGGCAAGCTACTAGGTACATACCCAAAGCTCAAATAACTACAACTACTTATATATATATATATATATATATGTGTGTGTGTGTGTGTGTAGTAGTAGTAGTAGTAGTAGTTATTCCTTTAAAGCCTCGTAAGGCTCGTAAAGGCTCGTAAGGGCCAGTTTCCCAGCTTCCGTGGCATATATATATATATATATATATATTATCTCTTGTTCTTTGTGGGTTTTGCTCTGGCACTCATTCACTACCATCTTACTCTTGTAGTATTGCTCGACTAGTAGTCTCCTAAGGGATCGTATGACGCCACTGCGCATGTACCATAGACGAGCATGTGCAAATGGACAAGGCGTGAAAGTCCAATCCGAGTCAGCTCGTTCTTTGAGCAAGGCAGGTCCAGCCAGCATCTTCTAGCATGAGGATGTAATTTCTTTCTCTCTACAACAGGTTCACAACATGTGGTAGGCTACAGTCGAATGCAAAAGGCAATGGAGAACGACAAAAGGCACAAGGGTTTTTACTTTGATAACAAACATGTTTAAATAAACATTCGAATCGAGTTTTCCTTCTACACGCAGCCTTACAACCAAATAGATTCAGTCTCCTTCAATCTTCGTCATGTTAAAGTGGTGACCCCAAAGTTTAAAGAACCGCGTGCCTTCACAATTATAACAACCAACTAAATGTCAGAATTCGTTTTCCTTTCTTTCAACAAATGTTGAAGCGTCGTTAAGGCGTCGTTAAAAAATTTTCCCGCGTGCGAAAAATTTTAGCGGGCTTCACCATGTGCTCCAGGATTTGCTTTTCAGCTTGCCGCAACACGGAGCATTTCTTCGTTTGAAGGTACATTTTCGCCCATATCTTTTCCTCAACTGTGTCTTCTATGTAACTTTTTCTTGGACATTCTAGTTTTTGGGTCGACCTTCGTTTTCCTACCACATTTTTCATTGAATTGCTCCAGGACATTCTGTAATCTTCCTTTTCGCCTATTATCTGCACCATGTTCTTTTTCAACGTGAGTTCTGTCGCTCTACTAGCCTACAATAGTGATGCGCGGATGTGGTTTTCTCAGACCGAATCATATTTTGCCGTGAATGGTATACAGTCCGCTCAACAACAACTGCACATCGTCCTCAGTGGTATTCCTTCGCCACTTGCAGTTACGATCAGGAGTTGATCACAGAAGCTCCCCTGAACGCCACATATTCCTTCATCAAACAAGAGGTTCTCCGGAGAAATTCGCAATCCTCCGAGAGCCGTTTCCGCTCTCTTCTTGAGGATGTACAACTAGGTGACCAAAAGCCAACAGAATTGTTGCATCGTCACCGTGCTTTGGCAGAATTTCCCACAGAGAACAATTCCTTCATTAAACAGCTTTTCTTTTCTCGTCTGCCTTCCAGTGTGCAGTCAATCATGGCTCCCATGTTGGAAAGCAGCACCATCGATTAGTTGGCGTCCTCTGCGAACAAAGTACTGGAATTCTCTGGTAGACCTTCCTCTGCTGACAGTGTGGTAGCTGTTGCATCTTCCTCTCCATGGGTTCCTTCGACCACTGGGTCTGTGGAACATTCTGCCATGTTGAAAGCCATCACGGAATTAACACGGCAAGTTGCCTGTCTATGCAACATGCGTTCTCACAGTAGATCTCGTTCTGGAAGCCGGTCATGTTCTCGACATTGTTCATCTCCCACAAACAATGTCTGTTGGTACCACTTGCAATTCAAGCAGGACGCTCGGAACTGCGTCCAGCCTTGCTCCTTCTTGCCGCAGGGAAAATAGGCATGGAGACTGTGGGCATGTCACCAGTTTCCATGCACCGGACACCGAATCGTGCCTTCTTCGTTAGGGATAGCCTATCTTCAAAAAGTGTTATGGTCGACACTGGAGCTATGGTCAATATCTGGCCTCTACGTTTTGTTTCAGATATCACCCTGTCAGTGGTAAATCATTCTACCATCCACACGTATGGTCGGATATCGCTGTCGTTAGACTTGGCTCTCCGTAGAGACTTAAAATGGGATTTTCGTCATTGCTGATTTGCCCTATCCTATACTAGGTGCCGATTTCCTGCATCATTACTCCTTACTTGTGGGTGTAAGGAGGCAGCGCCTTTTGGACAGCACTACTTTTTTGTCGACTCCTGCAAGGGAATCCTCGATTGCTTTAGTCAGTCCGTCGTTCTTCGTTGCTGCTTCTGGAAACAAATATCATACTTGTCTTGCTTCGTTTCCGGAATTGACTAATTTGTGTTTCAAACCAACTGAAACGAGACATTCAACAAGACACTTCATCGACACCAAGGGACCTCTTGTTTTTTCTCGTCCACGTCGGTTGGCTTCAGACAAGCTCAAAGCCACCCGAGCTGAAGTTGACCACATGCTCCAGCTTGGTCTCATCAGACCTAGCCCTTGGGCCTCACCTCTTCACATGATGTGCAAGGGTGATACATACTTCCGCCCAGTGGGTGATTATAGACGTCTTAACGCCTCTATGACCCCTGATTGATATCCACTATCTCATCTGCAGGATTTTGCAGCTGCCTTGCATTGTTGCAAGATCTTTTCTAAAATTGACCTCGTTCGTGTATACCACCATATTCCCATGAATCCAGCAGGCATTCCCAAACCTGCTATCACCACTCCATTCGGCAGTTTTGAATTTTTATCGCTGCTTTTTGGGTTAAGAAACGCAGCAAGCTCTTTTCAAAGGTTCATTGACATGGTGACACGCGGGTTGGATTCAGTGTTTGCATACGTCGATGACCTCTTCATCGCCAGCACCACCCTGGAGACACACAAACTTCACTTGACACAACTTTTCCAGCGACTGACCGCTTATGAGGTCAAAATCAATCCTGCTAAGTGTGGACTCTTTGGAATTTTGGGGACACGTCGATAGCAACGGGATCTGCCCAGTCCCGGTAAAGGTAAAAGCTATTGAAGAACTTACCCCACCAACCTCGTTGCGACAACTATGTCATTTTTGGGGGTTAATTTTTATCGCCATTTCATTCCGAATTGCGCGGATAAGTTGCTTCACTTGACACAACTGTTGTGTGCCAGGAAAAAGAAGGATGCAACTATTTCTCTGACTACGACTCAGATGTAAGCCTTTTTCGCAGTGAAAAATGAACTCGTGCAAGTTTCCTTGCTTGCTCACCCTGTAGCAAATGCCAAAGTTTCTTTGACCGTCGATGCGTCGAATCATGCAGTCGGCGCTTGTGTTACAACAATCGGTGAACCACCAAACTCAACCATTGGCATTTTTCTCCTGTAAGCTGAAATCAACAGAAGTGAAATATAGTACCTTCGGTAGGAAACTACTAGCCGATTATTTGGCTGTGAAGCATTTCTTCCACCTTCTTGAAAGTCGAGACTTCACGATTTTCACAGACCACAAGCCGCTAACCTTCGCCCTGTCAGACAAGTACCCGTTGAGAGAAACTAGACACTTAGATTTCATATCACAGTTCACTAGTGATATTCATCATATCTCTGGTTCAGAGAATATTCCAGCTGACACCTTGTCATGCCTTCCTGTTAACTCCTTGTCATCTCCGGTGACGATCGATCTTTTAGCAGTAGCTAAGGACCAACCTGCCTTAGTTTCTATGGACATATTATCATCACCTCAGTTCACACACTGTAACTTCGAATATCTACCAATATCGACTGCAGATGGAACCATGCTCTGAGACACTTTCACTGGCTCTTCATGACCATTTGTTCCTGATCGTCATCGACGAACGGTTTTCGATCCTTGCATTCACTGTCTCATCCTGGAGTAGCGGCCTCGGTAAAGCTCACTTCGGCTAGATTATTTTGGCTGAAAATGTGTCGCGACATTACTGAGTGGTCATGCTCTTGCATCAGATGCCAGCAACCGAAAATACAAACATGTCAGAGCTCCTCTGGGTACCTTTTCCACTCCAGACGCAAGATTTCGACACCACATCCTAGTTGGTCCGTCAGTTGTGGATATTCCTATTTACTGACGTGTATCGATCGGTTCTCTCAATGGCCTGAAGCCATCCCCTTAGTGGACATTTCTGCCGAAACGGTAGTCCGCGGTTTTATGTCTCGTTTTGGTGTTCCCTCAAGGATAACCACGGTTTGAGTCCCATCTTTTCCGTGAACTTTCACGCCTCTTGGGAGTACAACACTTACACACAACAAGCTCAAAGCTGCTCTATGCACGTCTCCAGACCCGCTGAGATGGATTGAATACCTACCAATCATCTAGTTAGGTTGTTGGTTCTCCGTTAAAGCAGATCTGGGTTATTCAGCAACTGAACTTCTGTATGGAGTTCCCTTATTTTTGCCTGGCCAGATGTTAGCACCAACGGATTTATCTAACCCGGATCTTTCATTATATGTTGATCGTTTGCAGTCATACTTCTCGCAACTTCCACCGATAAACCCTCGGTCACAAACAATTAAATCTGCAGTTCCAAAGGACATTGCTTCTTACAGGTTGATGCCGTAAAGGGTCCCATCACACAGGACCTTATCGTGTCCTCAAGCATACAGACAAAATCTTTACTATAGACATTAATGGTAAACGAGAAACTGTGTCCGTACAGAAGGCAATCTTTGACACCCTTGTATCAGAGCGTTACACCCCTCCTACACTCACTCCACCTCCACAAATACCTTTTGCACCACAACAAACACCCCCTACTTCTGCACCTTACGTAACGAGAAGTGGCCAGACTGTGCATTGGCCCATAAAACTCTTGAAAACTACATTTAAAGAAAAAACAAACAGACTGCTTTTTTCACAGTGTCCAGTTTTTAATATTATTTCATTCCTTTTTTGGGTACAATCTTTGTTTTTGCCTTGCCTTTTTTTTTTTATTAAGGGTTCACCCATTTTTTTTTTGTATAACATGCTTTTGCCTGCATTGCCTTGTTCTTCAACCATGATATATACTACCATTCTGTTTACCAAATTCGTTCGTTTCTGTTAGAAACTCTCTACAAGAGGAGTAAATGTAGTATTGCTCGACTAGTAGTCTCCCTTGGATTGTCAGCCATTAGTCTCCTAAGGGATCGTATGACGCCACTGCACATGTACCATAGACGATCATGCGCAGATTGACAAGGCACGAAAAACCAGTCAGAGTCAGCTAGTCCTTCGAGCAAGGCAGTTCCAGTCAGCATCTTCTAGCATGAGGACGTAATTTCTTTCTCTCTACAACAGGCCCACAACGTATGATAGGCTACAGTCAAATGCAAAAGACAATGAAGGACGACAAAAGGCACAAGGGTTTTTACTTTGATAACAAACATGTTTATATAAACATAATTAACAGACCAAGATTCGAATCGAATTTTCCTTCTACATACACTTACAACCAAATAGATTCAGTCTCCTTCAATCGTCTTGTTAAACTCTTTTCCTAGATACTCCCACCCACTCATATATAAATGTGGGGTAGCCATGTATCTTCTCTATAGCAAAACAAATTTGCTGGTCCCTTGCATAAAAATCACCTCTCCATCCCTTCAAATACCTCCACCATCAGCATTACTTAGTTGAGAGGGCTTTTCTCTTTTCTTGTCCTTTCCTATCTTGCAAGTTATTTGGCAACCCCATCTTTTTTAAAATAACAGAATGTGATTTGAGGAAGTTTTTTTTTGTTATATCTCATTTCTTGTATTACTAATTAAAACATACTCTGAAAGTAAAAGAAATAAAAAATTCCAAGAACTAATATTAATAATACTACAAGTCTTGGGATGTTTGTTTGTAACCAAACTTTCTCAAAAAATGTATATTCTATCTTAATTTTTTTTACATATATATTTGCATACTTAGTTCGTAAAGTGCAATGTCAAGTTTGAAGATATTTAGAAATTTCTTTATTACTGAAAACAGTTGAACAAAAATTTCAAACATAATTACAGCGTACATGAGTATGTGTGCACAAACACACGCTGTCTGTCACTCCAATTATCTTTCTCTTCCTCCCTACCTTACTCTCTCTATATATAATCTATCGTTCTCTCTTTCCCTCTACCTATCTATCTCCCTAGAGTAGCGGGGGAGGCTGTACAGCTAGCATAGTGGCTAGAATAAGAATAGGATGGAGAAAATTTAGAGAGCTCCTACCTCTGTTGGCAACCAAAGGGCTCTCCCTTAGAGCAAAAGGAAGACTGTATGATGCATGCGTCCGAACAGCTATTCTACATGGAAGTGAGACATGGGCCCTGAATGCAGAGGATATGCGAAGGCTTGAGAGAAATGAAGCTAGTATGCTACACTGGATGTGTAATGTAAGTAAACATGTGAGACAGAGTGTCTGGGAACTGAGGGATAAGCTAGAAATAAGAGTGATTAAGTGCAGTGTGCAAGAGAGAAGATTGCCTTGGTTTGGTCATGTGATGCGGATAGAGGCTGAGAGCTCCATAAAGAAATGCCAGTCATTCATAGTGGATGGAACTCGTAGTACAGGAAGACCAAAGAAGTCATGGGATGAGGTGCTCTGGGACGACCTCTTTGCACTGAAGCTTTCAGTAGAGACGACAAAGGACCAGGATACTTGGCGCATCGCGGTAATCAAAAAGACGCGCCTAGATCGAAAGTCTTGTATGGTTTAGGCGCCCATACAAGGAACATCTATGTCGAGAGGACCTTGATGTTTTTATGTGGACGCACCGAGGAACTCCTGTTGTTTTCGAGATCAGGGTCTGAGTGAAGCTGTTTAGAGGAGGATGCTTCGTGGACCCATTCTCGAGAGTTTATGGAAATGTCTTCTTGCTTGAGATGGCAGGCTGCATCGAAGTGGTAAGAGTTTTAAATGGAAATATCTTGTTGCTTGAGATGGCAGGCAGCATCGAAGTGGTGGCCACATCGAGTGAGTTTAAATGAAATGCCTTTGTGCTTGAGAGGGCAGGTCGAGTCCATCATCGACAATGTCTTGCTGTATCAAAATGTCCGAAGGCCGTGCTGAGTCCTGTGGCAAAGGTGGGGTCAAGTCCAGCATCGACAATGTCTTGTTGCTTGAGGTGGCAGCATCGGTAAAGTCACTTGCTGGGAAGGCCGCATTGAAATGCTTCAGGTGCTAAGTTGTGGCCGCATCGAAAGTGCAGTTATTTAGAGGAGGATGCATCGAGGGTCCTATTGCTGAGTGGTGGCCGCATTGAGAGTTTAATGAAAATGTCTTGTTGCTTGAGATGGCAGGCAGCATTGATGTGGTGGCCGCATCGAGTGAGTTTAAATGAAATGTCTTGGTACTGAGAGGGCAGGTCGAGTTCATCATCAACAATGTCTTGTTCAATCGAAAAGTCCGAAGACTGTGCTGAGCCCTGTGGCATAGATGCGGTCGAGTCCAGCATCGACAATGTCTTGTTGCTTGAGGCGGCAGCATCGGCAAAGTCACTTGCTGGGAAGGCCGCATCGAATGCTTTCGGGTGTTAAAACACTGCCACATCGAGAGTGCAGTTGTTTAGAGGAGGACGCATTGAGGGTCCCATTGCTAAGTGGTGGCCACATTGAGAGTTTAATGGAAATGTCTTGGTGCTTGACGTCAGGTCGAGTCCAGCATCGACGATGTCTTGCTGCTTGGGGCGGCAGCATCGGCAAAGTCACTTGCCTGGGAAGGCCGCATCGAGTGCTTTCGGATGCTAAGAGGCGACCACATTGAGAGTGCAGTTGTTTAGAGCAGACCGCATTGAGGGTCCCGTTGCAAATGTGGTGGCCACATTGAGAGTTTAATGGAAATGTCTTGTTGCTTGAGATGGCAGGCAACATCGAGGTGGTGGCTGCATCGAGAGTTTAATGGAAATGCCTTGTTGCTTGAGACGGCAGGTCGAGCCCAGCATTGACAATATCTTGCTACCTGAAGCGGCAGCATCAGCAAAGTCACTTGCTTGGGAAAGCCGCACCGAGTGCTTTCAGGTGCTAGGAAGTGGCCACATCAAGAGTGCAGTTGTGTTAGAGGAGGCCGCATCGATGGTCCCATTGCTAAGTGGTGGCCGCATCGAGATTTAATGGAAATGTCTTGTTGTTTGGGGCAGCAGAAACAGAAATGTCTTGCTGCTTGTGGCTGCAGTATAGGCAATGTCGTGTTGCTGTCTACAGCAGCATAGGAAATGTCTTGTTGATTGAGGTGGCAGCACTGACAATGTTTTGTTGCTTGGCGTGGCGCAGCAGCAACGTCTTTGCTTGAGACGACAGCATCGACAGTCCAGAAGGGCTCTCTGGCGGCTCAAAGTGACAGATAGAGGCAAAGTGCGATCCTCAGTTGTCTCTTTACGTTTTGTTTGGGAAGTGAGAGATATGAGGCAAATAGCAATTCTCAATTGCCTCTTATGTTTGCACGGGACATGAGTTGTGTGAGGCAAAATATGAGTCTCAATTGTCTCTGGTCTGTTTGACCATATGACAGGCGGACATATAGACCGGGGACAGATGGTTATAGGGAGCGGGGACAGACAGACAAATACAGGGGACATACATAGCTTGGGGGCCTGTGCGCAAGTGCCTGGACCTTTTTTTAAGAGTGGTGGTGGGGAACCTCCATTAGCGAGGCAGAATGGGAATTCATGACCACTTCTTAACACAAGACTCTTGACCTGGCCACTTCTTAGCAACAGAAATCTCGTCGTGGCTACTTCTTAGCAACATGACTGCCGCATCTTAGCAACAGGACTCTCGATGCAACCACTTTTTAACACAAAACTCTCGACCTGGCCGCTTCTTAGCAACAGGACTCTCGTCACGGCTACTTCTTAGCAACATGACTACCGCATCTTAGCAACAGGACTCTCGATGTGACAAGACTCTAGATGCGGCAACTTCTTAACACAAGACTCTCGATGCGGCCGCTTCTTATATGTATATATATACATATATGTGTGTAGATTTACTCCATACAAATTATATACACTTTGTGCAGTTGGGCTACTCTTGTATTTACTTCGCAAAGATCTTGTTATTTCTGTTTTATATCTGCTGCTAAAAAGTTTTTTTTTAAATCAATCAACTGTGAATGTGCATGCTAGTACAAACACTCACTCACTCTCTCTCTCTCTCTCTTTCTCACACACACACATACACACCTACCTACCTACTTACCTATCTACCTACCTCCCTCCCTTTAAATAAGACAATAATGAATTTATCAAAGATCTAAGCTGAGAGCAAATAATAAATTGTATTATCTTGACAAACCATAAAAGCACAATTCACAACTCACAAAAGCACATCCACAGATGGGAATGGCACTCATGAATACACTCCTTCTCTATTTTCTGATCTATCTATAGTTTTATTATAACTCTACCCTTTCTGTACTGCCACTTATCACCTCCTTACTTTTTCATCTCCCCACCCCTCATACTGATATTTACCATCAACAACACCACCACCATTGTTCATCAATCACAACATTAA
>JAOPUL010387897.1:0-11689 GCA_027564515.1 Octopus rubescens | reverse complement strand
GGAATATATTTCAGGATCTCATCAACCTTTTGGGTCGTGCGCTTCACACTGTCTCGGTCGAAGCATCTCAAATTTACCAGCTCGGTGTGCTATTGTGATGATTATTTTCTCGTGTCTTATCATTAGGTCCCTCTGTTCCTCCGTCAGATCTTGTGGTAATATAGGTCCTCCACATTACATTGATTTCTTCCTATTCCCCCCGTAAGTCCCTTTCCTCCACTGCACCTTCTCCTTTCCTATTCAGGCGCAGATTTTCACCTAAATTATCCTCCTCGAGGTTATCATTACTACAGAGGTTTTTCCTGATTATCTGAATTTGCGCCTCATTAAGAAAGCCTCTATTCCGAATCGTTCGTATCTAATTCATGAGCCCATTCTCAGTAATCTGGAATATACCTAGCTGGTTCCAAAGTTCTAATATTCTTTTTCCCACAGATTTTCCTTTGACATTTGTTCATGGCACTTAATTGCCTTTTTGTTTTCATCGACAGACCACTTGATTTTGCGAGCACGTTGTGCGTTTTGACCAGTTAAAGCACCACGACTAGTTGGAGTCTGGTCTTCCACTCCATTACCCTCTGAGGGGCCCCTGATGAGCGCGGGAAATCCGATGTCTTGGACATCCGGCGTAGTCTTACCGTTCACGCCGTTATTTTTGTTGGTATTATTTATCATCATTTCAACGAATGAGAATGTTTTTCTAGAGGGTTTGCTCCCCGAATATGTTTTGTTGAGACTTTCATGTAAAGGGTCTCCCGAAAAACAACACCAGATCTTATTTGGCTGCCTGGCAAGGGTTTGGAACGCCAAATTCACCCTGTGTATCTTGGCGCAGGATTTCTACAGAGGCCGGGGCTACACCAGCATATGCAGGGCAAGGGTGGTACCAATTCCCAGAACTGTTCACATGGACAGTCGCATACATAATTACATTATCAGTAGGTGCGATTTGAAAGAGATTTGACTGGTCTTTTCAACATGCCGAATGAGTTCTCAGAGAATCCATTGCATACTTGTAGTCCTCGGCGGATCACCATTTTACTTATATAACCGATACAGGTACACATTAATATAATGAATCAAATAAAAGGACAAGAAAAGTGAGAAAGCAAAAAAGGAAAGAGTGGAACATAACGAATGAAAGCGAGAATGAAATAGTAGAAGAAAAGAGAGAAAGTTAAAGAAAGAAAGGGAAAGAGCGAAACAGTGAGAGAATGGCGAGCGAACGGATGGGGCGAAAAAAACAGTTTGTCTTAAAATCATTGTTTTGATTTAAATCTCGCCTTGGTATAACGTTATGTTAAAGTAGGGGGGGGGGCTGAAGAACGGAAATATAGCCAGTCTTGGGAGTGGCCGCTATTGGTGGTCATGTTGCTGTCGCTGCTACCACTGCTGCTGCCGTTGTTGTTCACTGTGGCTGACTTTCCAGTAGAGCAGTAGAGCATGAAGGCGATGATGAGGATGATGGTTCGGTTGTGCCTTTCAGAGGAAATGAGGAATGTAAAGGACTGTTGATTGTGAGGATCATGGGTTAGTATTGACGAATCATCGTCGATGCTGACCTTGTTGTTATTTTTTTTATTTTTTTGTTTTGTTTTGGTATGTTTTTCAAAATGTAGTTGGCGAAAATGTAGTTTTTGTTCTTTTGTGTGTACGTGTGTGAGTGTCGTTTATAAATATTAAATTTAAACGAAATTTGAATATGTTTGAGCGTGTTCTGTATCAGGTTGGAAAGACGGAACCATGTGTTTGTGGTTCAATGTTGATTCCGTTTTCAGAACACTTGTGTGTACGTGTGCGCGTGTTTATCGCGTCACGTGTAAGCAGTATATGTTGTATAAATACGTATGTATATAATTAATCTACTCACTGTGTTTTATGGATGTCTTTCCAGAGTTCTTGATGTTGATTTCTGTTTTTCTTTTTTGTTACACACAGAATCATTAGCACGCCATGCAAATTTCTAAGCGACATTTCGTTCAGTTTTGTGGTCTGAGTTCAAATTCTTCACAGGACGTTTTGCCTTTCATCCTTTCGGGGCCGAAAGGATGAAAGGGAGTGTTTCTCTGATTGTTACGCAAAACAAATATGGCTTTAGTCCATTATAAAACTCAAGTCTCGTTTTTCAAAAACTAACGTTGAATTTTTGGACAGAAAATTTAAGTTTTCAGAAGGCAGAATAATGACAGAATTATATTGCAAGCCTACGTCATCCTACATTTATCTTCGACGCCGCTCCGATCATCCACGTCATACAATTAAGTCAAATCCGCAATCGCAATTTCTGAGGATACAACGGATTTGTACTGTCATAGGGGATTACAGGAAATATGCAAATGCTTGTGTACACCAGTATGTCAAATGTGGTTACAGTGAATCACGATAGAAGGAAATCGCAAATGACATAGCTAAAAGTGGTAAGGAAAGTCAAATTTTCACGAATAATTTTAGCAGCCAAAATAAAATTTGTTACCGAATTCCTTTAGTGATCTCTACAAAGCCAAATGTTAGTGGGTATTTACATATATACGTGTAAACAATAAAGCCATACTAAGAAGAAAACTGATGACAACAGAATTCCTCAATAAGTAGTACCATGCAGGTACAACCAAGGAACCCAACCAATTCCTGATCAATCCGGAAGCGATGGACACCAGAGGACGGTTCACCTCCTTTCTCACCAGCCTACTGGAGTAAGTTCAAAGCAGACTCCCCTCACAGTTACTGAAATTACGCTGGCATTTGAAAAGTGTTGCATGAATGTTACCAGCATATTTCAGAAAAATATCCTCGTTTCACACAAATGATTCCCTCATCCGTTTATTGTAGTCATTGATGCACTACAAATATAAGAGAGCGTTTAACCCGAAGTAAACTAGCATTGGAGTTTCTAAACGCTGCACCCCGGAAAACAGCTGCAAGGGAGGTAAGCCCTATACGTTGTACAACAATATGTGTTAAGACAAATTCCATTACAAATCATAACAGAACTGTTATTATTTATACAGAAGGTGGGACGTGTTTTCCCATTTGGTGTACACATCCGAATGCACCAAACACAACATTTTACTCACACTCTCTCACAAACACAGAATTCAGCAGCAGCAACAACAGAAACAATAACAACAAATCCAGAAGCCACGGCCTTTCCTCTATATTAACCCATTTATCTCCACAATCCTGCATCCGTGGCTCATGCACTTATATTTCCATTCTTCCATCTCTTCTTAATTTAACATATCACTATGTAAAGTCGAGATCAGGAACAAAACAATGATTTCACCATAAACTATATCTCGCTCCCCTGTCCCATCTCTCTCTCTCTCTTTCTCTCTCTCTTTCTCTCTCTCTTTCTCTTTTTCCCTTTCTTTCTTTAACTCTCTCTTTTCTTCTACTATTTCATTTTCCATCACCTTTCTTTATATTCCATTCTTTATATTCTATCCTATCTACGGCCCTTCCTTATACAAAATTTGTTTCCCTCTTTTAAACACATCTTTTTATTCACTTATATATTTACCTATACACGTTTTTTGGTTCTCCCCGGCCCTCCACTACTCACGAGGGTGATCTATGCCGTTCCTGCACCACGCCCAATAGGGCCAAGTAGGGCAGAAATTGCTCTAATGACAACTATTTTCACCACCTCTCCTGTGTCAGACTAACCCATCGTACCTCAGAGTTCCTGCACAGGTGGCTCTGCCCAAGCTGCCTAGCCTCCGGTGACGGAATATCCCACTCTACTCGACGAGCGGACCCCACTGTGTGTCCCAATGACGACATGTCCCCGCTCTGCCCGGACGACGCCTTAGCATCGATCTCCCATCTCAGGCAGGCACGGTGAATCATCCTCAGCATCACCAAGACTGTTCGTGCGTTCGCAGTCGAGGCGCTAGCGTCGTCCATAGACCAGGCACTCACTACGAACAGCCCACAAGGCTGGAACAAACTGCTCCAGTTCACAACTGTCGTTCCGGGACTACCGAGGGTAGGCGAGTATTCTGCCCTCTCCTTGACACAACATCTCCGCCTTCAGCCTCCGCCTACCAACCGTCTCCTCGCTCCTCTCGGGCCACCCACCTGCGCCGACTCCACGCTCGCAGACCCATTCCGACTGTGAAAAAAGGCTTAGAGCATTTGTCAACCGGAAACTCATAGAGGGTGACGTTTCTGCCACGGTCCTCGTCCCATACACCGGACGTTCTGGATGCTCTCCGCCTCAAACATCCGGAGCCCCCAGCAGACATCAGAGTTTTCCAAAACCTTCAGAGTCACGCCCTTGACTGCGTCCAGCGACGACGTGGTTTGTCGCTGTGAGGTTATTTCCTGCGAGCAGCAGTGGTGGAGTTGATGGCCGGTGACCCGGTTACCTCAAAGATCTAATCTCTCCACACTTGCTTCGCTCCATCAGTGCTTTGATAGACGATCTCCTCCACGCGGACCTCCCCAGCCATGTCCGAGATCTTCTCGTTTCAGCCAACCTGATAGCGCTGAAGAAAAAGGATGGAGGTACCGTACAATAGCCGTGGGAAACGTCTATCGCTGTCTTGCGGCCAGGATGGCCTGCAGATCAGTCAGCGCCGACTTGAGCAAGTCACTCGGCCCTGTCCAGCTGGCGTGGGCGTCAAGTGCGGATGCGAGGCTGTTGCCCACGCTGTCAGACATTTCATTCAGCATACGCCTCCCTCGTCTCCTCGCCTCTTGTTGAAGTCGGATATTAAAAACGCCTTCAACGGGGTTAGACGAGACCATGTCTTGGAGAATTATCTCAGATGTACCCCCTCGCTGTACCCACTCGCATACCTCGTCTATGGCACATTCAACTCATTCATGGCTGCCGACGACAGGATCACCTCTTCCACAGGTGTCCAGCAGGGCGACCATCTTGGTCCGCTGTTTTTTGCGCTTGCAGTGCACGACATAGCTCGATCGGTCCGCTCGCCCTTCAATGTCTGGTACCTAGACGACGCAACCCTGAGGTATCCTGCTGAAACCATTGTCAGAGATCTCCTGCAGGTCATCCCATCTTTAAATATTCTGAGGCTCG
Organism: Octopus rubescens; assembly: GCA_027564515.1. Lineage (NCBI taxonomy): Eukaryota > Metazoa > Mollusca > Cephalopoda > Octopoda > Octopodidae > Octopus > Octopus rubescens. The sequence goes on along the minus strand of JAOPUL010387897.1, from coordinate 6,642 downwards.
AGATCAATCCGTCGAAGTCGGAGGTGATCAATGTAAGCTACGGCGTGGCCGAATTTTGTGGCGTCGTACACAGCATCCAGTCCGTCTTGGCACGGGCTCGACTGACACTGAAGGACGCTGTCCATATCCTTGGCTCCCCAATCCTTCCGAAAGCCATACTAGAGTGCCTAGGATGACGGTCAGACCGCGCATCATCGAGGCGCACCTGGGGCTCTTCCTCCTGAGGAATTGAATTGCCCTACCCAGGCTCCTTTTCTCGCCACGCATTACAGCATGTCACCGATTCAGAGACTACCTCAGTGACTTTGACTGGAACATCCCTCGCTGTGCCGAACTGATCTGCAATGTCAATTTTCACAGCGCTGGCTGGCAGCAGGTCAAACTGCCCACTAGATTCGGCGGCCTTGGTCTGCAATCTACGGTGGACTGGCTCTATCGGCCTGTCTCTCCTCAGTCTCCTCCAGCCACACTCTTCTAGGCGATATACTCTACAGGTTAGCCGAGACGGATGTTGACCAGGTGTCCGCGGCAGCCCTTGCCACTTGGGCCGCTGATGGACTTGCGGTTTCCCAGATCATGGGCGTCGAGCGCAACTGGACGACATGTAAGTCTGCTTTCGGGCGACTAGAGGCATCACTCGATCATCATCGTCTCGCCTGCCTCCGTTCTGTCTCACGCCACATAATGGCGCACGGCTCAATGTGGGGCTCACCTCATCTACCGGTACCTTTCTAGATTATGAGTGCATCTGCATCGGGATGGCCCAAAGACTCAGTATCCGCGTGTGCGTAGCGGTGGTGGACGTATTCGACCTGCTTCGCGTCTCAACTTGAGCCTACAGGGCTAGACCGTGGGACGGTAAGCGCCCCGTTAGGGTAACCCTCTCCCCATTCGAGGGAGGCAGATCTCTGATCTGAGATGCGACGTGCAGCAACACGTTCTCCGTCAGCAACCTTGCGGCATCAGCCTCAAAACCCGGTGCCGCTACCCGCAACGTAGAGAGAAATATCAACAAGTACAGGAGCTTGGCCGGCCGCAATCAGTTCGTGCCGGTAGACTTTGAGACGTCTGGTTTTCTTGGTCCTTCATACCCTGACTTCCTCCGCAAAATAGGGATAGCTGCAGCCCACCGGAGAAATAAGCCGCCCGTGGTCATTACTGCGTGGCGCGGCTGTGTGCCCCTCTTGTCCTGGGATATGTGCCGCTCCCCATCCTCCGCTGAATGACCCCCATTTTTTTCTTTTTTTTTCTTACTTCTTTCTTTTCTTTGTTTATTTTTCTGTCCTATTGATTCTAGGAAATCAACTGTATTCTTTATATTAATTTGTACCAGTAAATAAAGAACAAATAAAACACACAATGGGCATAGATAGAACATCATGCAATAGTTCGACGGAACTTGCTGAACATTTCTACATCAAACAGCTGTAATTTTGAGGTACACCTGAAAGTGCACATTCTCAAAAAACATTGTCACTCTACTGCAATTGTAGTCCTCAAAACGCATCAGGACAAATATATATTTGTGAATTGCTAACTTCCCGCCCTGGAGGAATGAATAAAATGGCAGGCGAATTTCATCACATTTACACCAAACTGTTTGACTGTTCCTGTTTTCTCTTTTCTTTCTGTTTTTCTTTTTCCTTGTTACCAATTATGCAAAAGCGAAAATTGGTGAAATCATTTTGTCTGAAAAGGAACGCAGGATATTGCCGTTCATATTTTGAATTTCTGTATCAGCGTTTTTCATTTTCATTTTAAACCCGTGGAAGACAGACAATATGTCGAAATATTGTTCAATTCGTTCAATTCAATAAACAGAGGCCTACGATTTTGGGCAATGAAGAAAGTGCTGTCATCCCAGTAGTTGTAGGATCACTGGGAGCATTAACAACCACATTTGAGAAATTTGTTGGAGAAATTAGAATTGACATGAGGGTTCAACATGCTCAGAGAACTGCTCTGTTGGCGACAGCGAGGATTTTAAGATTGGTACTTGGATGTTAAATATAGTGGAAAGAGACCCTGTGAGGTCCTTGAAAGCAGGTTGTTGTCCGCTCTTACGGAATTATCGGGGGTAAGTGATATTAAGAGCACTGAGAAGCGAAATGGAAATAATAATAACAATAACTATATACTAATAACATAATGCTTTTAATGTAACAAAATGAAACTATATAACATGATATAGATATCCATCATTAAATATGTAAAAAAGTTCTATTGAAATAAAAAATAAAATCATATATAAAGAAAATCTTCAATTTAAAAAAAGAAATTATTTCATATTTGTATATTATTTATTCCTTTACTTTTTTTTCCGTTTTGGATACCATTTCCCCCAGGAAATTACAAATCTATTCGTTTCTGTTTTAACACAAACGTATGCATCCATACACATAAACCTACATATATAACCTAAACAAACATATACAGGAATGATACACAAACATATACAAACATATACAAACATATACAAACATACACAAACGTATACAGGAATGATACACAAAAACTCATGTTCATAAGTGTAAAAACAGGCACACACACACACACATACGTATGCCAAGACTCACAAAGAGCCATATAAACATTCAGTTACACACAGAAACTCGGGCATTCATTCGTATGTATATATAAAAAAAAATTAATGTTAAAATTATTCCATACACATTCTGTCGTAACCACATGTATACACATAAAATAAACAATGATATAAAGCACAAAACAAATTGCCGCAATAATAATCGTAGCAATCATTATCACTATATACACCGCCACTACAAATAACCTAACTATCGACACCTGAATCAGCTCCTTCTCCAACTCTAATATTATTGATACTACCACCACACCAATCTTACCAACATCAACTCTACTGCTAGAAATAATAGCCAAATCTCCTCACATACAAATTAGTTTGAAAGAAGAATATATGATTATGTAGTCATCAATACATTATGTTTGAGGAAAAGATGGATGGACTCAGGTAGAACATATTTGTTCATGGGTTTACTGAGCTGTGAATAAGCAACATTATATGACACATCGCCATTTAATACAAACCTCTATCACAACTACATTTAGAGTCAACAAAGATAGGCAGTGCAATCTGATATTTCTCTCCAATCATGCCCTAGGGACTTATGTAAGATTATTACAATTAGATACCTTAGCTGAGCTTGAAATACCCCTCTATTTGAGAGAATATTTGGTGTTGGGATTGTGATGATTCTGGTAGCTAGTACCTGATAGGATTACTTAAGCTCTACTTCGGAGAGTTTATTGTGTGGGCTATAGCAGTAGGGAACAATCATTTTTGGGATTCCCAGCATGACATGCTCAGCTACGGCCTACAGATTCACTATTTACTTGCATCAAAACTCCCCAAAGAAACATATTCACTTGCTATGTCTTGCTACTGATAATTCAGGACCGTGCAGTAAAACACAGCATATATCAAACTCTCAACTGGACTACATCCTAACTATAAAGAAATGGATTAACAGCAAACACATTTCACTTGCATACAACTCTTTTGCAGACGTTAGGAATGTTTCATGCAAATACTAGATAAGTTACCGCAAGGGCAAAGTACAAGCTAGTGATACCATGAAACGAATCTATTGGGGGAAAAGTAGCTGGTGGCACTATTCTATGTGAATAACTTATTGTTCATCTCTCTCTGCATCAGGCTTGAGAACAACAATTGCAGTGCGCTATACGTCAACTCAATCACATTCAACAAGCATTGAATATGTTCCTAAGAAGGGAACGAAGACGCTAATATGTGTTTCCAATAAGAAGGTAACAAGGACCGGAGAGTATTTACAGAAAGAGCGTAGAAATATCGAACTAGGAGGACTTCAATACAGCTAACAAGGAAACACTGGAAGCACACATACATTCCTAACCTGGAGTATTTGACAATGTCCACAATGAGAAGTATGCTACCGCCTAAACAACTGTGAGGGAACTTACAGCAAGGGATCTTCATCAGTTTCAGCATTTTACATTACTATATGGTAAAACATTTGCATAATTCTAAACTTGATGATGATCTGTTCAACAATAACAAAGTAGCGTAGCAGATAGTTTTTAAATACAGATCAGCGCATTCACCGTATAAGATGGTGACAATACCATCCCCATCTCTTTATTCTTAATCAGAGAGTAGGTAGTACTAATATCATACCGAACAACAGGCCATATTGGATGTTATACTTTGGAGTCTTCCCCACTTTAATAGGGGGTAAGACTGTGCAACTAGATTGCAGAGAACTAAAATACTAAAGTGAAGATCTACCAAAACGAAGAAGGGAGGGGGGAGAGAATTTTAGCGCAGCATTGTGAGACTCATCTCGGTTGCAAAATGAAGAAAATAATTTTATGTATCATTGTACATGCATATGATGCAGGATAGTGAAATTGTTAAAAAATTTGCTTCGCAATCACAGACAGTCGGCTTCGATCCAATTCATTCGACATTTTACAAGCCATCTTTTATCATATCATTAGGCCAACACGAAACTTGTTTGGGAAATTAAAAGGATGTAAATGAGTGGAAGGCCGTCGAATAAATGTTTCTAGTATTTCAAGTCTAACCATGTCACGCTGTGTCATACTTGTTCTGGCTGAGTATTACGTTAAGGTCCGCACCGTGGAACATTCATTCTCTTACAGAGTAATCCGTTCATAGATCGACTGAATAGTTGTCATTGGAACTGACGATTTTCCATCTGGTGTATATATATATATATATATATATATATATATAGGATAAAAAACAACAACAACAACAGTCAAGAGGACACACGTAGATGTATTAGATTCACGCTCAGATGGAGAAAAAAAATAAGAAAAGAGTATATTTTACGTTTCGGGCTTTGCCCTTCGTCGGAAAGAGGAGAGGGAGAAGGAGAAATCCAGTGGAAAGAAGACAGCTAGGAAACCACGTGTGTTTCACATGATTGAAAGATGGCCTGTATATATATCTTTTTGTGTGTGCATGTAAGATAAAATTGTTATATATACAAGTATATATCACTGCCAAAATGTTTCCTTTAAGTCGCCCTTGCTGGCGTTACTCTGGCACGTTATCTTAAAAGGAATTCGACTGTTATTTCTAGTAGATCTAGTGGAGTGGATTAGAAAGATTTTTCGTCGTTTTATGTAAGCTTGAAAACCTTTTAAAAAATCTTTACATGAATTAGAAACAACGTACGGCGTTTCTCTTTCTTTTTTCTTTTTTTTTTCTTTATCTTTTAATCAGGACCTCCGAAAATAATGGGTAGGAAAGAGGAAAGTATCTTCAGACAGGAGGTCAGGCCCAAATACTTGGAAAGAATGGACACTGCTAAGGATACCCAAGCTACGCAAGGAGGGGAGGGGTGTAATTTTATTTTAAAACTTGAAATTTTAGAAATTTTTATATTTTTTTACAGCATCACAATCCTCGTATTTTTTTTTTTTTTTACGTGAAACCTAAAAGTAATTTTCTGAAAAAGTGAAAAAGTGAAAAATGCTGAGGGCCGAGTTGAATTTAAATTTTGAAATGCTGATTTTCTTTTGCACAATCTGAATCTCTGTTGCCGAAACAGTCGGATTCCGTACAATTTTTTTTTTAATCGGAAAGGATTGGGGTGCGTATCGTACACCTCTGCCAGTCTGGTGGTGGTGTCCAACTGAGTGTCGGATGAAGTATCCCATCGAAGTTGGCCATAGTAGGATTTGAAATCAGTACACAAAACGCCGGAACAAATACCGCGAAGCATCCGAACCGGCTTTATTACAATCTTACAGTTCCACCAGTCTAGTGCCTTGGGTTGGTACTTTATTTATCGACCCTGAAAGGATGAAAGACAAATATGACCTCAGCAAGATTTGAAATCAGAGCGCAGAGTCTCGGAACATAACTGCGTAGCATTCTTTCCGACGCCCTAACGACTCCGCCAATTTGCCGTCTTATACTTTTATGAATGACATTGTTTGTTGTTTTTGTCGCTGATGCTGCTGCTGCTGTTGTTGTTGTTGTTGATGTTGTTGTTGTTGTTGATGTTGTTGTTGTTGCTGCTGCTGCTATTGTTGTTGTTGTTTTTGTTGCTGCTGCTGCTGTTGTTGTTGATTTTGTTGCTGTTGTTGTTGTTGTTGTTGTTGTTGTTGTTGTTGTTGTTGTTGTTGTTTTTGTTTTTGTTGATGCTGCTGCTGTATTGTTGTTGTTGTTGTTGTTGTTTAGCTCCCTCAAATCAATTTTGAAAGAATAGACCTTTAGGTACCCAGATATTCGGACGAACGCCGAAATACAATCCATGGATGCACAGCTCCAGTTATATAAAACCGGCGTCTGGTTCGGCATCAGAGGCCGATGGCATTGCTAGAAACGAGAAACAGAATGTTTCTTAAAGACATTACCAATGGTTGGTGAAAGGAATTAGCAGCGATTGGAATTCAAAATCTGATCTCACTCTCACTGGTTAGATTACTTTCTCTGTCTGTCTGTCTGTCTGTCTGTCTGTCTGTTGTCTGTCTGTCTGTCTGTCTGTCTTTCTCCTCTCTCCCTCTTTCACACAAATATATATACATGCATAAATACATACGTATATATATGTGTGGGTTTATATGTATGTATGTATGTATGTATGT